>JAJLSL010000033.1:122766-141602 GCA_030567555.1 Kuraishia hungarica | reverse complement strand
CCTCCAGTTCCGCTTCTAGCTCAGCTCCATCCAGTTCAGTGTCTAGTTCCGCTTCCAGTTCAGCTTCTAGCTCAGCTTCAAGTTCAGCTTCAAGTTCAGCTTCAAGCTCAGCTTCAAGCTCAGCTGCTTCAAACTCAAGCGAGTCGGGAAGTTCAAACAGTTCAAACAGTTCGACTAGTGCTCCCACAAGCAACGAGAGCAGTTCAAACACTGGTACAGGAACTGGAACCACCACATCATCGTCTTCCAGTTCTGGCACCTCTAGTAGCGAGACTAGCACAACCTCATGTGATGTACTCATGAAGAGAGACGGTTACTATGACGCCGAGTGTCCTACTGAAACCTCCTCAAGCTCTGGTGCTACTGAAACCGGCACTGGTGCTACTGAAACCGGCACTGGTGCTACTGAAACCGGCACTGGTGCTACTGAAACCAGCACTGGTGCTACTGGAACCGGCACTGTTGCTACTGAAACCGGCACAGGATCTGGCTCTAGTTCGGAGTACACAGGACCTCATTATTCTTCTGTTGCAGCAACTTACTTTACTACCACTACATGTTCGGATAATGCATGCTCCACAGAGGTGGTCACAACTGGAGTGGTAACAGAAACAGTCACCGTCAACGGTGTTGTCACTGTGACGACTATCTTCTGTCCTCTTACCGCAACCATTGCTGCCACACCTGAAGGTGAAGAACAGAGCAAGAACACTGCAACTGCTACAGGACCGTACACAGGACCTTATTTCACTAGTGTCGGCACCACAACAATTCCAACAACATCCTGTGATGGTGCCATATGTTCAACTGGAGCTGTAACAACTGGAGTTGTGACGGAAACCGTCACAGTGAACGAGGTTGAGACAGTGACGACTATCTTCTGTCCACTTACCGCAACCATTGCTGCCACACCTGAAGGTGAAGCACAGAGCGAGAACACTGCAACTGCTACAGGACTGTACACAGGACCTTATTTCACTAGTGTCGGCACCACAACAATTCCAACAACATCCTGTGATGGTGCCATATGTTCAACTGGAGCTGTAACAACTGGAGTTGTGACGGAAACCGTCACAGTGAACGAGGTTGAGACAGTGACAACCGTCTTCTGTCCTCTTACTGCAACACTTGGAGGAGAAGGTACCACAGCCATAACGGCCACTGCTGGTACAGGTGCGGGTACAGGTGCTGGCGCCGCTGGTACTGCAGTTTCAACCTACACCACCTATACCGTCTCACACACCGTTGTGGAATACACGTCTTTGGAGAGTGGTAGCACGGTTGTTTACGCCACCACCGTCCCAACAGTGGTATCCGAAATATTTACAACCACTTACAGTGGCCAAGAAATCCCAGAATCCAGCAGTTCGCTTTCAGGTGGTGTAGCTCCTTCAGGTGGAGTTCAAGAGCTAGCAGGCTCTGGCTCAAAGATCACCCCTCCAGCATTAATTGGAGTTGCTACATTCATCCTTTCTTTATTCTTCATTTAATTGTTCATATAGCAAGCTATCCCTTCGTTCGGGGGTCGCTGTTGATCACTTTGCACGTTGATATCCTGCTTTCTTTTCTAATTTTGAGTTTCTCATAATCCTTCCTCTTCTTGGTCGCTTTCGTTTGTTTCTTCTGCCTGTTTTTGGCATATTCGCCTCCATTTCGTGGCGCATGTAATATTTATCAATGAATTTCTATAAAATAATTTTAATTGAAGTAAATTATTCGGAAAAAGGAGGTTGGATGACATTGACATTTAGCAACAACCACATCCTTCCAGAGCAGTAACAGTCAAAGTAATCGGCCAGATACACGAGTAAGCCAGATCTCCAAGTCACATCCAGATCATGGATCCACCCTGTGGTGACATGACATCATTCAAGGTTGTGAATCGAATGAGGATTGGGCTCGTAATTCCAGTCTCTACATTTTCCTAACAGATTAATCACTAATGAAATATAGACCAAATATCTAGAATGTATAATTACTACTCACTACTGCCCCGCAGGCATCTAATATTACCGAATTTGGCACCACGCCGTGCATTTGTGCGTGCACGCAGACCACACTAACGCGTCACGCTGCTTGACCTGCATGGATAGAAGGAGGAAGAGAGACTAACGGACGGTGCTAAAGGAAAGGGAAAGGTCAATAGTGCCATTCAATAGTGCCATTAGTGCCAACAACTCGCCAAGAATATGAAGCACAAGGGTTTACCACTCGAGCCTCTGAAAATAAATAACAAGGGAAAGACTAGACACAATTGGCAAACTTTTTTGTAAAACATGTGACTGACTCTTCACATACAGAGTAATGTTCTGTATCTACATAGACTTGGGAATCAACTGTTCGTCTTGAATGGCGTATGTTGCATAGGAAGCATGGAGACTACAGAGACAGCCTGAAGTTTCAAACCTTCAACAAGAACTATTGTCGCTATTGATATCCCAGAATGGGGGAGCCTAAGATATAGGAAGAGAATTTTGGCTTCAAACTTGCTCATACTACTCTTCTCCAGTGGTGCCTTTTTGCATATGCTCTGTGTGCCGAGCCATTGGCAGAAGCAGGGAAAGCTGACCGATGGCAGTATCAGCAAATCACCAGGGTATATATCATATTCTAGCTGATACATGTAGACGTTCTTACGCATGTAGGAAAGTATAGCCAACCTGCAATTACGAAGAGCATATTTTCTACAGGGACATTTTTCATCTGCTTTTATTCACCCCCCTGTCTGGTTGTTCCGCTCTTCGCAGTACCCAAATAACCATGGCAATATGTCACTATCACCTAATGTCAAATACTCATTCTTCTGAGTCAGTCTCCATTACATCCCAAAAAAACCCCACCTATCATGTTTCAACACCTCTATAACCCCACTCGTCTCCCCCAGATGAATTCACATGCATGCCATGCATGCGTGACAGGAATGTGCCCGCATATTCAAGCTGTTACCTGACAGAAAATAACCTTCGAGCGTGCCTATTTCCGCATGGAATTCACTAAAATATGCATCCACAGGTAGGCTAGTGGGCAAATAGGGTCTTCAGAATGCACTAAAAGGAGGCATGTGATAAAAAAATGTGATTGTGATGCGAGCTTCCAAACCTCACATGGAAATTGAACTACAATGCCGATGGAAAGCGTTTCCAAAAGGTCGGGGCGAAAAACACACTGGTTCTGCCTTTTCGTTTCGCTTCTTCAGTGCTTCAGTGCTTCAGTACTTCAGTGCTTCAGTGCTTAAGTGATCTGCAAGAATTGATCATGTGTCACTGGTGAGTGCTGTTGAGAGTTGCTGTAACACTGGCACACCAGTTGCCAGCGACGGTTACTCCACTCCGCCTTCCTCACTAGAGGTTCACGGATTCCCCGATCGAGAAGGTGGGGAAGCTCGGAATGTTGACCGATTATCCTAGTTGGCACTTTCATATAGTTTTCGCGAAGAATATCAATCATATATAAGAGGCTCTCGCAGAAGATAATTTCGCATTTTCTGCTCTGTCTGGTACACCCATTTGAAATGCTTTTGTCAGTGTTGCTTTGTGTGTTTTCCTGCACCCTGTGCCAGAGTGCATTTATTCCAATAAAATCCACCCCATTCCAAGGGAATGTTTCCGCGTCAGAGGTTGCCTATGACCAACTCTTGGAGATGGTGAGGTACTGTTCTGTGGCATATTGCATCACCTCGAACCAGCTCACGACCGGTCCATTTGACGAGGCATGCCCCATGACCTTTTGCACTGAGGCATCCAACAGTGGTATCACCGTTACAACGGTTCACCAAGGCTTGTGGAACGGGTTTATTGCATTGGATACCGATCGGAAGAATGTCCTCGTTGCGTTCAGAGGCACTACTGATGTGCTAGATGTTGTATCGGACATTGATACGGTCCCTGTACCTTACACCCCGTTTACCGTCCTGGGTAGCAATGCTACAAAGCAGTACGCCTGTGACAATTGTTTTGCCCATCAGGGCTTTTACGATGCAACCAGAGCATTCTACGAGAATGGCATGCCAGAAGTTATCTCGCTCTTGAACGCCAACAGTGACTACAGCTTGGTGGTGACGGGCCATTCGCTAGGAGGTGCGGTAGCAACTCTAGCTGGAATTGAGTTTGCTATGCTTGGTTTAAACCCCTTTGTTGCGTCTATAGCTGGTCCTAAAGTGGGTAATCTGGAATTGGCAAACTGGATGGATGGTCTCTTTGACACCGCATCCACCACTAGTAGCATTTTGTCTGACACGTTTTTTACTGCTGGATATGTCCGTCTCGTCCATGAGAATGATGAGGTTCCCCTTCTTCCACCAACTGATTTTTTCGCGCATGGTGGAGTTGAATTTTATATAGACAAAGTTTATCTCCCCCAAGACATTTCCAACGTGTGGTTTACGGGCCCCTACGTATACCAGCCCTTTATCCTGGGCCCCAAGGACTTTGAGCCTGTAGGTGACACCATTATGATTGAGTATGCTCACCTATCTTATCTCTTTACGGTGACAGGCTGTGGTAGTACCAACCCGTTGGATGAATACTACCAGGTGGATTGATCAACATGATAGTTTAATCTAGGTAAGCTGCCAACTGGTTGCAGTGCCAAGGATTTAAATTTAAATGTCCGCTATTCAATGAAACCATGAAAACGAGGGCAATAATAATAATATTGACGAATGAGTATTTTTTTCATCTTTATATATATGTAGCGCAAAGTATAAAAGTTTGTAGTATTAGTGAACAGTGGTTCGATTTAAACTACAGTGGCATATTTTAATCCAACCTGCCTGCGTAGCGTAATGGTTAACGCGTTTGACTTCTAATCAAAAGATTCTGGGTTCGACTCCCAGCGTGGGTGCGAGTTTTTTTTTTGATGATTGTCATCAATCTGTTGCATTTCTGTTATTAGGGGTAAATCCTATGCTCTCTTTTTTTTTCTTCAGTTTTATTTATGGGAGTATTTTATTGTTCAAGTAATGTGAAACAGACAATGGTAAAAATGCCTATGTTTTGATACTCTCTCCTGCTCTGTTTATCCGGTGTGCGCAGAAGCCTACCGATATCACTTGCAGATATAACAATAATCATATATTTCTTATAAATACGCATTTGTGGTTGGAGGGGATTTGTGTCTCTATTGGCTCTAGGCACCTATTTACGTTAAACACAACATATTTCAAAGCATGTAGAAACGAATACTATCTAGAGGAGTGTAGAGAGTGTAGTTGAGTTTGGTTCCCTAGGAAGTCAACTGTATCAAAGTAGGTTGTGATTTTGCCTTGTAAAGAGGGCCAAAAAACAGCAGGACACCACACCACGCCTTCCACAAGATGCCAATTGAGCTTATTCTTTCTCCCATTATGAGCCGGGTGGTGAGGGCCCAGTCGGTTCTATACCAGGTACATCGCCGTGCTTCACGTTATGTACCCAACATTGTTGATTTGCCAAAGGAGGTTAACGAGTATGCCATCAGGAAGAGGTTCGGAACCGGGTCGAAGGTGTTTGATGTGTTTGATACGCAAGAAGAAGGGTCTGGACCACAGGGTGCTCTGAACCCGTCCCAGAGACTCTTCTGGTTCGTGAGATCTCGGGCCGTCAAAGGAGCGTACAAAATGTACTCCACGGCCAGCACTGGAACAGGCAAGGATGGAAGTGATGAACCGGTTGGGGCAGTCAGAGCAGGACTGCGTTCCAACGTGCTCTTGATCAGAGCACCGGAGGTTGCAGCTTCCGAGCTCGGATGGCATATCGTTGAGCACAAAGTTGATGCCATTGACAATTACATGATGTTTTCCCTTGCAAATGGAGCCGTATACCAATGGACGAATGCTGGGAAATTCCTTGAGAGGGTGAAGAACGTGGGCGAGAAGGAATCAGAGGTGCGGGAGAGACTCGGCCAGGTTGTGCCTGCTGGTGGGGTAGGGTTCAACCTCAAGGTTGACGAGACTCAAATCCCAAGGGAAATTGCCATTACAACGGCACTCATCTGTTATATCAATATGTGGAATACACAGCGTGCCGTTGGTGGTATCTACGATGCATCACAGCCTTCCAGGATGAGTTGGAAGAGAGATTAGAGGGAGAGGAAGGTGACGAGGTGGGAGAAGATCGAGTGGGAGAAGATCAAGTGGGAGAAGATCAAGTGGGAGAAGATCAAGAAGATCGAGTGGGAGAAGACCAAGTGGGAGATGGATGCTGCTGGGCCTACTGAGCGAAAAATGCAAAGAAACAAAAACGAAAATGCAGTGGAGAGAGAAAAATAGCAGAAAACATTATTCCTAATAATAATAATCATGAAAGGGAAATAATGTGAAAGAAAGAAATAACAATCTTTTAAAAAAAAAAATCTGTTTACAGGTGGTTTTCTCTGCTGATAGCCAGCCAGCCAACGATGGGAGGCCATATTGGCTGGAGGATTATATCTCAAGAAGAAACAATAAATAATAGGGAAGAGAATTCAAGAGCAAATCTCTGCCTCTGCCCTTCATAGTATGTTTCCTCATCTTATTAGGTCTAGACTAATTTTGCAACAAATAATTCAATTGCGTGGGAATGATATATATATATATATATATATATATACATATATCTATACATATCTATACATATGTGTAGATAATAAATATATATAGATAATAAATTTAAGATGTGTAGCATCAAGAAATAGATGGTTGGTAGACAATAGCAGGCGGAAAAACTTCCCCTCAACCCACCAAGCCCATCACCAAGCCCATCCCCACTGCCATTTCTACGGCGCACTGTCAAGAACTCCCCGTGTCACACTCCCACTGCCATTGGCTACTGCCATACAGGAATTTCTTCCTATCGTAATCTACGATACCGGGGTAGTGCACACCCAAAAGCATCGTCATCGCGGTCAAGAACACACGGTTACCCAATTGGGAAGCGACTAATCGCATCAAGTGAATCACTGATTTCCACATAAGATGCAACAATTCCGGGTGAAAATGTAGCAAATACCCACTGAAAAAATAATCGAGTCAGTATCAGAGGCCTCAAATATTCTCTGAATCTGATTTGCTACCCGAAAATCCAGTCCAAACCTCCTCACAACTGTTATCTCTAAGGGTCCTGGGCTCCTGCAAGCAACCCGATCACGTGAGCCTGCATCTTTTTCACTTTTTTCAATTTCGCGGAGTGAAGACTCATCGTAGCGTTGACAGTCATTCTGGAGAGATACCAATTTTTCAGAGTTTTTTTTTTGGCTCTTACTCTTATAATACAATATTCGCTATAGCTCTTCACTCGGTTACGATATATTCATATATTGATATATCCATATAGTCATACACTCATATATATATATATATATATTTATATACTTATATATAGTTGTGTGCCTATTTGGTTGCAATTCCTCTATATAGTTTACCGCATCTCTGTTGTTGGCTGCTGTCTTTCTGTACATAGAGGGTGGTTTACTACTATACCATCACAACCACCACCACAATAATGTTGTACAAGAACTCTGGAGCCTTCAAGAGGGCTCTCCTTGTCAAGAAACCCCTAGGTGGTGCTTCCTTGGTGATTCCCAGAAACTTCTCCGTTATGATGATGGGCACCGCCACCGCCAACACAACTCCCTTGGTTTCTGCTACCAACAGCAGCAGATTCACACGTTTCTCCTGTGGATCTGTCGTCTCGGCAAGAGGCTATGCATCTGCCGTAGATAAGGCAGCTACATATGCTGGAGCTGGAATTTTGTCCGGATTCACCGATGAGAATGCCCACAAGTTGGTGGATGTGTCAAAGGTGCTCGTTATTGGATCTGGAGGTCTCTCCATTGGCCAAGCCGGTGAGTTTGACTACTCTGGTTCCCAGGCCATCAAGGCCCTCAAGGAGGCCAACAAACAGAGCATTCTCATCAACCCCAACATTGCCACAAACCAGACTTCGCATGCCCTTGCAGACGAGATTTACTACCTTCCAGTCACTGCTGAGTACATCACCTATATCATCGAGAGGGAAAGACCTGATGGTATTCTTCTCACCTTCGGTGGTCAGACAGCCCTTAACGTTGGTGTACAGCTCGAAAAGATGGGTGTTTTCGAGAGGTATGGCGTCAAGGTGCTCGGTACCCCAATCAAGACCCTTGAGACTTCAGAGGACCGTGATCTCTTTGCCCGGGCTCTCAATGAGATCGATATCCCTATTGCCGAATCCATTGCTGTTGACACGGTTGACGATGCCCTGGCTGCAGCTGAAGAGGTTGGTTACCCAATTATTGTCCGTTCTGCGTATGCCCTCGGTGGTCTTGGTTCCGGATTTGCCAATAACGCCGACGAATTGAGAAACCTTGCCTCTCAGTCCCTCTCTTTGGCTCCTCAAATTCTTGTTGAGAAGTCCCTCAAGGGGTGGAAGGAAGTGGAGTACGAGGTTGTTAGGGACAGAGTTGGTAATTGTATTACCGTGTGTAACATGGAGAACTTTGATCCCCTTGGTATCCATACTGGTGACTCCATTGTGGTTGCACCCTCCCAGACTCTATCTGATGAAGAGTACCACATGTTGAGATCCGCTGCCATCAAGATCATCAGACATCTTGGTGTGGTTGGAGAGTGTAATGTTCAGTATGCCCTTCAGCCTGATGGACTCGATTACCGTGTCATTGAAGTGAACGCCAGACTTTCAAGAAGTTCTGCGCTTGCTTCAAAGGCTACCGGCTATCCTCTTGCTTACACTGCAGCTAAGATCGCGTTGGGCCACACCTTGCCCGAATTGCCCAACCCGGTTACCAAGACCACTTCTGCCAACTTCGAACCTTCTCTGGACTACATGGTCACCAAGATCCCCAGATGGGATCTTGCCAAGTTCCAGCACGTGAAGAGAGATATTGGCAGTTCCATGAAATCCGTGGGTGAAGTTATGGCCATCGGACGTAATTTCGAGGAGTCCTTCCAGAAGGCTATTAGACAGGTTGACCCCTCCTTCGTTGGTTTCCAAGGTGGCGAATTTGAAGACCTTGATGACGCTCTTGCCAACCCAACTGACCGTAGATGGTTGGCTGTCGGTCAGGCTCTTATGCACGAGAACTACACTGTTGACAGAGTTCACAAGCTTTCAAAAATTGACAAATGGTTCCTCTACAAACTGATGAATATTGTTGAGATGCAACGTGAACTCGAGCAGGTTGGATCTCTCTTTGGCTTGACCCATGATCTCCTCGGAAGAGCAAAGAAGCTCGGATTTTCTGACAGACAGATTTCCCTGGCTGTCGGAAGCAGTGAATTGGAGGTTAGAGCCCGTCGTAAGTCCTTTGGCATTATTCCATTTGTCAAGAAAATCGACACTCTCGCTGCTGAATTCCCCGCCAATACCAACTACCTCTACACAACTTACAACGCAGTGGAGAGCGATGTAAAGTTTGACGAGTATGGTACAATGGTTCTCGGTTCCGGTGTCTACAGAATCGGTTCTTCCGTGGAATTTGACTGGTGCGCTGTCTCTACTGCTCGTGCTCTTAGGGAGGAGGGCAAGAAAACCATCATGATCAACTACAACCCAGAGACTGTCTCCACTGATTTTGATGAAGTGGACAGACTCTACTTCGAGGAGCTCTCCTTTGAGAGAGTTCTGGATATCTATGAGTTGGAGAACAGCAAGGGTGTTGTCGTTTCTGTCGGTGGTCAACTTCCACAGAACATTGCCCTCACCCTTCAGCAGAATGGTGCTAAGATTCTGGGTACTAACCCAGAGGATATCGACAAGGCTGAGGACCGTCACAAGTTCTCTTCCATCCTTGATTCTATTGGAGTTGATCAGCCTCAATGGAAGGAGCTCAGTTCGCTTTCTTCTGCAAAGGAGTTTGCCGAGAGTGTCGGATTCCCTGTCCTTGTTAGACCTTCTTATGTCCTGTCCGGTGCTGCTATGTCTGTGATCCACGATGAAAGCGAGCTTGCTGAAAAGTTGGGCAATGCGGCCAAGGTTTCTTCTGACTACCCAGTTGTTATATCCAAGTTTATCGAAGGTGCTGATGAGATTGACATTGACGCTGTTGCTGCCAACGGTAAAGTTGTCGTCCACGCTGTGTCAGAGCATGTTGAGAATGCTGGAATTCACTCTGGTGATGCCACTCTTATATTGCCACCACAGAACCTTGATGCCACAACCCTCAACAGACTGAAGGACATAGCTGATAAGGTTGCCCATGCTTGGAACATCACCGGTCCATTCAATATGCAGATCATCAAGGCTGTCAACCCGGAAAATCCATCTCTCCCAGATCTTAAGGTGATCGAGTGTAACATTAGGGCATCTAGAAGTTTCCCCTTTGTTTCCAAGGTTCTTGGTGTCAACTTCATCGATGTTGCAGTTAAGGCTCTTCTTGGTAAGGATGTCCCAGAACCTGTGAATCTTATGGACAAATCTTACCCCTACGTGGCTACAAAGGTTCCACAGTTCTCTTTCACACGTCTTGCCGGTGCTGATCCATTCCTTGGTGTTGAAATGGCCTCAACAGGAGAAGTTGCCTGCTTTGGCAAAGACCTGAGTGAGGCCTACTGGACTTCTATTCAGAGCACCATGAACTTCCATCTTCCAAAGTCAGGTTCCGGTATTCTATTCGGTGGTGACTTGAACAAGGATCAGCTTGGAGAGGTTGCTAGGACCATTGAAGGTCTTGGCTACAATTTCTTCACTGCTTCAGCAGAAGTTAAGGATTACCTTTCCAAGTTTACCTCAGTCCCTGTTGAGGTTATCGAGTTCCCCAAGTCAGATAAGAGAAAGCTTCGTGAGATATTCCAGAAGTACGATATCAAGTGTGTATTTAACCTTGCCAAGGCTCGTGCTGAGTCTTTGTTAGACGAAGATTACGTTATGAGACGTAATGCCATTGATTTCGCTATCCCACTGTTCAACGAGCCAAATACTTCGCTTCTATTTGCCCAAGCGCTCAAGGATAAGTTGCACACCAAGCAAAAGTCTGACAGTGACAAAATTGAGGTTCCAGCAGAGGTTAGACGGTGGAGTGAATTTCTTGGAGGTAAGCCAGTTTGAGAATCGGGCCTACGAGCATATAAAAGTTGAGCGTTCAAGTTTATGTTTAGTTAATGAATAATATTATATTATAGTATGAGTTATATCTATCCACTGGTGTCTTTATTTACTGGTACATATGTAGAAATCACTAGATTTCACTAAATTTCTACATATAAGCGATTTAGAATAGGCAAATATAGTTTCTAGATTTGGACACCCAAGAGTTTACTCCCGATATCACGACCAGCATTTTCTAATCATTATAATTACGCTGGCAATGGAGTGAATAGTTAATGACATCAGTGAGATTATACTGAAATTATGCTGAAATTATAGGTGAAATTTCCAACCGTTTGCGTTCCCACGTTAGAGGAGCTGTGGTGCTGATGGTAGAGGAGAAGGCTGGCCAATAGCGATTAAGGTCCCGCAGCCTAACGGTGCATATGGAGAGAGGTACAGTTAAGTAGTGGGTGGACGAATAGGGCGGCAAATGCGATTGCTTACAGGCACTAATGTGAAGTGGTAGTTGCAAGCTTTAATGTTCAGTAGTTTGCTTCGCCTCCGCATGTTTTTGCCATGGTTTAGATCCTCCAAGCACCACAGAGATGGAGGTACTCTCAGTGATGTAAGTGGGCTTCTTCCTCTTGGAGAGTAACCACCATCTCTAAAGGGGGTAAAACTATAGGCAGAACTGAAGAATGAAAGTGCACCTAGGCAACCAAGATAAATTCATGCTGGTTTCTGGCTGTGGGATCGAGTTAGCATTGTGGCCTCATGCTCGGCCTAGCGCCGAAATAAGCGCCAGACGTACCAGAATGCAACGAAATACAAGATCCCTTGGGTAATGGAACGCCTTGCATGAAGTATGGTCCGCGCCTTGCAGATGCATGCAAGTGACCCTTAGCGAATTTCAGGGGCAGAAGATATGTTCTCTGGGGAACCAAGGGGATGCAAACGGGACATTGCCGAGGTAAATGCAGCATAGTTGGCTCTCGTTCTGTGGGCACAATGAGAAATTAGGTTTTAAGGGGCATGACGAGAACCTTATAACAAGGGCTGAGTTTGTAAGCGATAATATACGAGGGCCCGAGGCGGATAAACAAAGGGTTCGAAACAGCCGCCTTTCAGATAAAGTGCAGCTTGGTTCTTCAAGGGGCAAATGACTAGAATTAAACTAGAGCATAAAGGGAAGGGGCAAAAAAGCAGAGCTATTTACACTAGCGTTCGTGGCACACTAGTGACTGCATACTATATATATAGCGTACTGACAATGCCGTTGCAGGAGGCGAGCAAATTGCTTCTTGGAATTAGAGTTCGGGTTAACAAAAAAGACACTACAGCTGTGTTTTTCCCAAGCGCTGACAGTCAGCACGAACAGTTGGCGGATATATGAGCGTAGTTAGCCTGAATAAGCAATCTTGCAGATTAGGAGCTGCATAATAGGCGTTAAACTAGGATTAGCTTCCCGTCGTAGTCTGCGCTGCACGGTGCCTCCTATATCTGTTGGAGTCCATTTTGAGTTGATATGATTATTGACAGAGCACATGGGCAGACATGGGCAGACATGAGCAGACATGAGCAGACATGAGTCTATAATTTTTTTGAAAGAATATTACCTTCTAATGATCAACTCTAAGTAGTATCGACTTGCTTGTGGAGTGAGTGCAGTTTTAGATCGTCCCATATTAACTAGTTTCCAGAGAGCGCCTATGTACGACACAGAGAGGCAATCAATGCCCTGATCCCCAGACTGAAACGACCAATCTCAGGTCGCCGTTTCAATACTACAAAGAATAATGTCCCCGGCTGACTGAGTACATTTGGGCATGCACATTGTGGATGGGCAGAATTTTAAGGTCATTCAGAACGAGGTCGGCGGAAGCCGAGATAGAGAGTGGGGGGGGGGGGAAAGCTGCGCTTGCGGCAGTATCAGAAAGTGCAGTAGCAGCAGCGGCGGCAGAAGCAGCAGTGGCATCAATGGCTGCAGTGGCAGCAATGGTCGTGATAACATCAATTGCAGCATGAATGGCAGTGTCAAAGGTGGCATCAATGGTATCAATGGTATCAATGGTATCAATGGCAGTGACAGTGACAGCAGGGGCAGGTGCGGCAGCGGCAGCAGGAGCAGGAGCAGGAGCAGGAGCAGGAGCAGGAGCAGGAGGAGCAGAGACTTCCGGGTCTCCGAGGCCACCCTGGCCTACCAGCGGGCTGCAAATAAAGCATGAAGACATCTATCTACCTTGGAGGAGGGGGCAAGCGGGCAGAATAATGGCTGCTTCTTTGCAGCAATCCAGGACAATGCAGAGACCTGTGCACCGTTAAGGAAAGGAGCACCTCCCCATTGAGATGTAGATGCCTCGTTGGCTTACCTGAGTCATCAACCAAAGTGGAAGCTATTGCGCGATGCCTTCTCTCGTTGCATAGAAGCCATTCCTTCCTGCTATGTGTGCACATAACTCTTCCCCCTGATGCTTCTGTGACAGCCTTTCCTCTGATCCTGGGCGCATATCTGCACAACCTGGACCGGCAGCTAACAGGGACTGTGCAGTACGCCTTGTAGGCAGTGCTGTTGGAAGGAGAGTGAGAGGGAAGGAGAGTGAGAGGTGAGAGGGAAGGAGAGTGAGAGGTGAACAAAAGGGGCGGCACTTGTGGGCATCTGAAATGAGTGGTGTATGAGGCCCGGTACGTACGACTTCCTGTGGCAGTGTTATCAATGGTATGCTACGAGCAACCGATTTACTTGGCAGTTTCACTATTGGGCATGTAGTGGTGCTCACTTGCTTTCTGAAGTTATCACTTTCTGAAGTTATCACTTTCTGAAGTTATCACTTTCTGCAGTTATCACTCTCTGAAGTGTACTTAATAGGAGCAGACACCATGGTTGTAATTTATTATAGAGTAGAATGAAATAGGGTACACCACCAACTCAAGTATGTTTTTTGTATCAATCAAGCCTCCAAATTTTTTAACAATCAATGTAAACTCACCAGACAGCCCAACGAACTAGGTTGACCTGTCCACTATAAAAGGATAATGTTTTACCAAGAAGTGAATACAGAAAAGTTATCCTAGTGACCAAATTGTAACAATCTGCCCCGACTCCATCGAAGTCTCCACTACATCGAAGTCTCCACTACAGTAATTTAATCGCAATTCACCTCAGTCTTCATCATAGTAATTTCATCACAGTAGTTTCATCATAGTAGTTTCATCATAATAAATTTCATCATAGTAATTTCACCATATTAATTTCACCATATTAATTTCACCATATTAATTTCTGCGAGTAATTCCATTGTAATTCCATTGTAATTCCATCGGATTCCCCCCAGAGTAACACACCCTGCTGCCATCCCCTATCCCCCCCATCGTTTGCTGCACACGCTACAGGGCCGAGCCATAGCTTATCAGAGGGCCTGTCACCAAAGTCAACCGGCCAGCCCATCTGCTTAGAAAACGCAGGAGCAGAAAGAGGAGGGGCAGAAATTGCAGCTAGAGACATAGAGAGAAGCGCATGGCGACCTTCCTCCTTCCTCCTCCTTCCTCCTTCCTGCCTTCTTACTAACCCACCACCAGCAGATGTACCTCACAGCCAGATGGCCCCCCATATTGGAGAAGACAGGAGAGGAAAGGAGAGGAGATGTAAGGAGAGGAGAGGGGAGGGGGTGCTGCTGGTTCTTTTTTCAGCGTGGGAAGTGAATTACGGTAGATGAGCCTATTTGAATAGATCAGTTTTATTTGCAATTTTTTATTGTATCTTATGCCGACAAGTATTTCTTTTCAGTATATTTCTATATACACAGATACATAGATATCTATATCTATTCGTATACATCTGTTTGGCTATCCTTTGCTGTCTGTGATCAGAGTCTCTCCAGCTTTTAAAGTCTCCCGGCTAGGTCCAATTTATCGTCCTCATATATATATATATATACATATATATAGGCGAGAAGACGTGGGTGCCTTGTACACGCTATCGGATTCATTGGTGTGACCGGCACCGATAACTCCCCGAGATATAGTTAGATAATCAGCTCCACACCGTTTTGGTGTCTCTGGTGTGTCTCTCCGGTTATACACCATCCACTGAAAGGACGCGAATCATAGTGCTGGTCACTCATTTTTCTCAATTAGGGATAAATATACAATCAGGGATATAAAAATTAATAAGAGAAGTTCCTTTTACATAGGAATTGCACGACGGATAGTTGGTAGACCCACATAACACTCAATACACAGATATAATTTCTTCAAGATGGGAGTGTGCGGTTCGAAGGAAGCATCACTACCACCTGCCCAAGTGACGAAGCGCACTGGCAACATTTCAGAGGGTGATAGCAGTGCTAGCACCCAAAACACAAATAACCCAACAACAACAACAACCTTGGGGGCCGCTACCGCTGTTGATGAACCATCTGCGAGTACCGCCAATGGCAAATCCACATCGAGCGCGAGTGCAAACGCAAACTCAAACCAAACTACAGATACAATAGCACAACAGCGTGCCGCCCAAAGAAACAACAGCACCACCAGCAGCTCGACTGCAAACAACATCGTGGCCAAGATCAACGGCACCAATGGGATCACCGAGAAGGCCGGCACGGACGGTGCCCTTACCGGGTCCAATAAGGAGGTGAAGATGTTGCTGCTGGGGTCAGGAGAAAGCGGTAAATCCACCATCCTAAAGCAGATCAAGATCATCCACCAGAACGGATATACCAAGAGGGAATTGTATGACTATAAGCCGTTTGTGTTTAAGAACGTGGCAGACTCCATCAAGGCAATAGTGAAAGCTCTGAGGCAATTTGACCTTGCAGAGGAGGTTACACAGATACCTGTTGAGCTTGGCGGGGTTGCTGATGTTGCTGCAGTTACCGAGAAGGTGGGGGGCGATGTCAATGGCGAGATGGATGGTGAGGTTGACGTCAATGCCAATGGCGAGGCTGTCGCCAATACCCAATCAAGCATTTCACTCACATCTGAAGATCTTGATAGATTATATAATATGGAAATATCCATGAACCCAGACGAGCCATTTGATCAGACACTGGCAACCAAAGCAAGGACTCTTATTAAAAGCCCAATCACGGCAAAGCTCCTTGAACAGCACAGAAACGACTTTTACCTATTGGATTCTGCCAAGTACTTCTTTGAGAACCTCGAGCGTATTGTGGACGTTGACTATTTGCCCAATGTGACGGATGTCTTGCGTACCCGAAAACAGACCTCTGGTATATTCGATACCCGGTTCCAACTAGAAGACTTGAACATCCACCTCTACGATGTGGGAGGACAGA
Source organism: Kuraishia hungarica (assembly GCA_030567555.1). Taxonomy (NCBI): domain Eukaryota; kingdom Fungi; phylum Ascomycota; class Pichiomycetes; order Pichiales; family Pichiaceae; genus Kuraishia; species Kuraishia hungarica. Next base: position 125,323 of record JAJLSL010000033.1, on the reverse strand, counting down.
GGTCGGAGAGGAAGAAGTGGATCCATTGCTTTGATAATGTGACGGTTATCATGTTTTGTGTTGCATTGAGCGAATATGATCAGGTGTTGCTGGAGGCTGAGAACGAAAACAGACTAGAGGAGTCGTTAGTACTCTTTGACTCTGTTGTGAATTCCAGGTGGTTCACCAGGACAGCTATAGTGCTATGTCTGAATAAGATCGATGTATTCTTGGAAAAGCTGCCAAAGTCTCCTTTGGAGAAATACTTCCCCGATTATGCCGGTGGTAGTAATGCCAGCAAGGCTGTCAAGTATATTCTATGGAGATTCCAAGAGGTGAATAGAAGCGGTGTGACTGTGTTTCCCTATGTAACACAGGCTACAGATACTTCTAATATCAAGCTTGCGTTTGCCGTTGTTAAGGAAACAATCATTCAGAATGCTCTTAAAGATAGTGGTATCATTTGAAACAGGATATTGAATGCTTCAGAGGTGAACTCATTTCAGAGACAGACCTTTGTATCGCGACTTCTTCTAGAGTCGTGGTGAAACGACTGACAAGGTGATAGCAGGTGGAAGTGAAGACTGTGATAAGGAATTGGGACATCAATTGGGACACAACAACAGACGCGATGCTGGAAATGCGATGGAGACAAATATGCGTGGCAGCAAGATAATGGATAACAGAAATGGGTAGTTTATTGTAGGGATACGAGGATTGCAGGACACTCGCCCTCCCCTCCTCTCCCTTCGTCTCCCAATTTGACCGGGTGGAAAGTTGAATAATGTACTATATAGCAACCTAATAAATGTTTGATTGATCCCTATACTGCATGTAAGCTTTAGCATCTAAAATCACATTTTTGGGTTAGCTTGCCCCCCCAGTTTAGTGCAAAAGATTACTCGATTTTCGTACTTTATTTAGGTCCCAACTATGCATGAAGCTACTGTAGTGCAAACGCGACAGCACTGTGCATATTGGCTGCATGATGTATGCGGTATATGCAGTTGTGCCTTAGCTTGGGATGCGTATTCGCTTAGACCGAAAAATATGCTTCCCAAAAGGGAACTGGACAGGTTTGTGGGAGTTTAGATATGTATAAATGATGACTGATTTAAGGCTGAGCGATGAAGGGTGAGGGTCAGATCAACTACCCTGGGCCAATTTAGTGTTGCAGGTTATTCTTGGCCGCATTGGACTGGACTGGACTGGATTGGATCGGATTGGACTGTAGCTTTGGCAGCTGCATTTGGCTTCTAGTAGCTCATGGGCACAACCTTCTTCACTAGCTTGCTTTCACCACGAGGTGTTGGGGCATGGGGCCTACCCCTTGGATTGGTGGGTTGAAGTCAATTTAACAGAGTTTATTGGTTAGATGATGTCAATATAGTTGGGAGAGCTAGATTACGAGAGTTAGATTGCAAGAGTTAGATTGCACTGTCGTGGCGTGACATGGGGAATGACTCTTACTCGTGTTAGCCCTTTATTGACGACTCTGTGTCTTTGTGTCTCTCTATGTCTTTGTGTCTCTCTGTGTCTTTGTGTCTCTCTATGCCTCTCTTTTTCTCTCTGTCTCTCTTTCACACTATTGTCCCCCGACCTGCAAATTTCACCTACAGCTTTCAGTAAGTCCAAATATGTCCCCTCTAGCAACATTCTCTAAGAGGCTGAGGAGGAGAGTGGTGAACTTAGGGCCGTGCATTGAAGTGTCCGTAATGGTCCTGCTATCTGCAAGTATACATGCATGAATGCGAAGAGTCGATTGGCTACCTGAATAGGTTACATCAGCTCTATTTTGAGTTACAACTCATAATCCACACCGAAGGAACCTGGGATCCCAAGGAGACCTATCCTTAGGAGACCTATCCTTAGGAGACCTATCCCTAGGAGACCTATCCCTAGGAGACCTATCCCCAGGAGACCAATCATGAATATATGGATAGCAACTCCATAACCAGTCAACTGCAATCTGATCTCTTAACATTATTATTCAATGGGGAATGAATTGTACATCAACAGAGTCGTACACTACTAACCGTTGATCGATACTGAAGACACCCATCCATCATCTCCAGGTTGGGTCCATAATTGCCTTAGGCTTAGACAAATAGCAGTTCTACAGTAGTGTTACAGTAAGTAGTGTCACAGTAAGTAGTGTTACAGTAAGTAGTGTTACAGTAAGTAGTGTTACAGTAAGTAGTGTTACAGTAAGTAGTGTTACAGTAAGTAGTGTTACAGTAAGTAGTGTTACAGTAAGTAGTGCTACAGTAAGTAGTGTTACAGTAAGTAGTGTTACAGTAGTGTTTCGATAGTATTACAGTAGTCTCACTAGCCTTTGAGTAGTTCATAGTGTCAATTCACAATTATAACCCCATATTGCCATCTCCGTAATCACTTAGTACCCTAATGGTTCCCGCAGTGGCTATCATAATGATTGCCATAATGATTTTCCTTCCCCCCATTGCCAGAACCTGCTTGAAGAACCGGCTTGAAGAGTCTCCATTGAGTCCCATACCATATCTTCTCTCCTGCGATATCTCTCTCCTACGATATCTCTCTCCTACGATATCTCTCTCCT
>JAJLSL010000033.1:0-122726 GCA_030567555.1 Kuraishia hungarica | reverse complement strand
CGATATCTCTCTCCTACGATATCTCTCTCCTGCGATATCTCTCTCCTACGATATCTCTCTCCTGCGATATCTCTCTCCTACGATATCTCCTTCCTCTCTCCTCAGAATGCCAAGGACATCGATCCGCTGGCACCAACCACTCCACGTCTCGTCATCTCCGCATCCGACAGCTCCGGCGATGCCCTGATAAAGCCTACCGGTCGCGCCGTAGTGTCACTGCTGCACCACAACAACATATCACCACTCCACGGTTGGGCCGGAGACGCAATACTTGCGCTTCTTTCCAGCGTGCCCTTCCAGCGTGCCCTTCCAGCGTGCCCTTCCACCACCACGTCCGCCCACACTGCGCGTCCCAAATGACCGATGAGCATGCGAGATAAATCGGGTTACGCATGGAAGCAAAGCATGAAAGGCAGAGAGAGGGTCCAGAGTTGCGGGCAGCCCGAGGTGATATATTTCAATTGACATGGCTTGGAGGGAATTGCCATATATATGGATATATACATTTAATTGAATAGAGTGTTAATTTGGTGGTGGTGCCGATATTAAGTATCTGCAAGTTTCCTTTTATATATATTTGGTTTACTCACTGCGGCATTTGAGTTGCTCTCTCAGTGTATAGTGCTGCAGATATCAAGTGGATACCAGGTGGCTGGATAATTATCTTTCACATACAACACCCATTCATAGCAACGATCCAGCATAACCAGAACAGCCAAAACAGCCAGCATAATTGAAATAGCGCAAACAAAAAAACCATTGCATTTGCACATGAATATATATATACATATATAACAATCTCTAATTCGTTTTGGTGCTGTGACGTAACCATCGGCTGTCACCCCACAGCTATCAGTAGTGATACACTGACTGGGTGGTGGGCATTCCCACACTCAACGTACTCCCATTCACCACAACCAGTACACTTAGCATACTGAATCGACCTCCAATCGACCTCCAATCGACCTCTAATCGCACTTTCTCACATCCCATAATGTCATTGCTCAACTTATTCATATTAGTGCTTGTCGTCTATTGCGGCTCATTGGCTTTGGTCAATTTCTTCATAAGGAAACATCTCACATTCACTTCATTCTCTTGGCTGGCCGCTCATGGATTGACAGTACACACACCAAATGGTCCTCTTCATATAGGTACAATTGGCATAAAAATACAATGGAGGCATCTCCTCTTTAGCAGCAGGCGCACCAGAGGCATTGCCGGTAGCAACAGCAATAACAATTGTGCTGGTGTTCAAGGCAATTCCCATGGATCTCTTCATCCAGAGACTCAACGGGACTCTGTGGTTGTAATATATATGAATAAAGTGGTATTACAAGTAGAATCTCCTGTAATAAACGAGAAGAGACAAGGTGTGGCACAACCAACTGCCCCCGCCGCCTCTCCTCCTCCTCATTCTACCAAACTCGACACCCTCAAGTTTATCACAGATACATACTCCAAATGGAGGTGGTTATTCCATAAACTGTCATCAGTGGCATTCTCTGCTAATGATGTTCAAGTACACAATTCAGGGACGACGCTTGGTCTTTCGTACTTTTCAACAAAAGTGAGGATGGCCCCTGGCTCCAGTAAGTCTTCTTCCCAGGATAGTGCGACTATGGGACTAAACATAGGGTCAATTGAGGTTATACACTATGGTTCAAAGAAGACACATAAACTATCGGAGAATATCTCTGTTTCACTTTCTTTCAACATCAACACACCCACGGTCACTCCAGAGGGCAAGATAATATTTGAATCGTTGGTTATTTCCGAGTTTGAGTCAGAATGTTATGTCATTGGTGTTGATATCGACACCGAGAGACTGAAGGAATGGATAGGTGCTCTGCTACCAAATACGAGGCGAAATGAATCATCACAGCAAAAAGGTGTAGATCATCAGAAAGAGGAAAGGGCCAGCGGTGAGGATGACGATGAAGTACTGCCATTCAAGGAAAAAGTTAGAATATACCTCAAGTCACACAGAGACCTAATAAGTAAACTATACATACGTTATGAAAGGTGTAAATTAACCACCAGAGGGGTCACGTTCTCCTTTCAAACGTTTATTCTCCTTCTAAGAGACAGCACTACAGAAAGCACTCTGGCTGATACAGCATCTTCCCTAGGATTGTTTGAACAATCTGCGGAGGTGCCATCATCGGCAACTGCCTCAACGGTCGGTGTTAATTCTGACGACCAATCAAGTAGAGATGAACACAGTTCAGAAATCCTTAAAACCCCTAGTGGATTACAGGAATTACTGATATCGTGTACCTCTTTCCAGGTGAACTGCATTGACCACATCTTTTATATGCCATTTGTTAACGTAACCAGCTATATAGATCTCTCTAAAGTGCTCAGGTTCACCGTTTTCAACTGCTATGACGAGGACCAACAGGTTTTCAGCGTGGATTATTTCTTTGTCAAGATGATAGTCACTATGACTAACCCTACAATTAAGATCTCCTTCAAAGCCTTAATGGAGAGCTTATACAGACAGGATAAACAGAGTGCTTGTAGCATCACAACGGCCTCTGGAAAGACTCCTGTACCCCCATCTTTTGAAGACACTCTTTCTTCACGGCTTGTACGGTTCATGTTGAAGTCCTCCATTCAGCTGTACCTTATCAACTCCACCGTTTCGCTTACTTTCGCTCCCGATTTCAGTGTACTGTTTATACTAAGTCATTTCCATGCTTCTTGTAGTGGCCAGAACCAAATCCAATTGTTCCGTGAGCGTAGGAAATCGTCCAAGGCTGTTTTGGCCCTCGGATTGAGACTCAGGTCTCTGATTGCCTCGTTTAGACTTGGTGGTAAACCCAGAAGCCGGTTCTTCCATATGGATAGGCTCGACGTGGACACGGCATTTAAAAAGAACGAGTTTGAGGAGTCCTTGGATGGCGTGGCTTTGGAAGGTGTGACCTCCCCCTATATAAGCGAGAATATAAACGTCGTTGTAAAGCATGTAGAAGTTCTTCTTGATGAGGTGGATGCCTTTGTTAGGCTGACGAAGATCCTACAAGCTATGAACCTGGGCCAGAAGAAGAATACTGATGAAACAGAGGAGGTGATAGTCACGCCTTCTCATCCTTGGGAAAATACCAAAGAAGAGTCTCCGATCCCACGTAATTCAGTAATAGATGGCGATGATGCCTCTACAGGCCTACCGCCTGGGCGGTCTGCTCTTCCTCGCTATATTTTACAAGTGAGAACTAAAGTGAACTCTTTCCGTATTCTCGCTGGCTTCATTAACCCTATCACCCACTATGCGGGGGACGATTATTCGGCTCTGGCTTCATACAGCAGAGGGTTCCAGCTGGATTTCTCTAATTTCGGGGTCCATTTCATCAACAATTCTCTCCAAGAGGCTAAAATTACATTGGCAACTCTTAAGGGATACTTAATCCAAAACTTCAAGGAAGCCCCTGCAGAACAGAAGTGTTTCATCACACTCCATAAACCATGTCTTCAATGGCTTCTATCAGAGAAGCGGGTCATCTCAAAGATGCCTTGTGTTGATGGATTTGTCAACGTGGAAGTTGTCTGGACAATTCTGTTTGTAAAAGCCATGATTACTCCTGTATTTATACTTCTATCTAAACATAAACATGAGACTCACAAGAGAGGCATGAGTTATACGGGTGGAAAGGATAGTACAATCAACACTGTCAAACTCGATTGGAAGGTGGAGTTAACCTCGTTAACATTACATGTAGAGCTACCTTCAGAAAGGAACCTTCTGCTGGAAATTGACACTCTGCTTGTCAGACCTAATGGTAGTTTGTGTAAGGAAGCAACAGAAGGATGTCCAAACCCACAGGATGTAATTCTAGGGGCATCTTTCGTAGTTGCTAGATTAAATGCAATCCATCCATTTGGCCATTGTCAATGGACATCCCTTCTGACCCTAGGAAAATCTGGAATTGCAATTAATGGCAATACTGGCAGTAATAGTGATGACCCCACGATAATGTTTGCAACAAGAAGTATTCGCCTTGCTGTACCGTTCGAGTACGTCTTCTACCTGACACTCGATAACCTCCTCACCTTCTTTAAAGCGGCACTTCAGATCCACGAGAATTTCAAAGCTTTGGCCCATTCTGATGTCTACTCTACAGACTTCACAATGAAGAAGATTATGCCCCATCCTGTCTCCCCGGTAGCTTTTCCTAGTATCCGTGTGCGCTCCAAGGCGCTCTCTTTTACCATGGACGATGATCCCCTTGAGATCCAATTAGGGGAAATCTTCCAGGATGCTCAGCTCGAACAGAAGGAGAGACTGATAAAGAATATGAGGTTTGAGGAGATGGCTGAAGACCTCATGAAACAGCTCAAAGAAAGACACCCAGAGGTGTATGTGGATGAGTTGGTGGTTGCTACTCTGGCTAAATCTTCCAGTTTCCCAGTAAGGGGATCAAAGATGAAGGTGAAGCACAGGAGGGGGAAGTCAGCTGCAAATTGCAAAATTTCAATGGCTGCTGAATTGGGTCTGAACAGCCTAAAGGGCAGGTCCAAGACGGACCCTCTGCCAACTACAGCCACAGCTTCTAGAGCAGGTACGCTCTCTTCACTGAAGTCAGATGCTCAATCTGAGTATCTAAGAGATCTTGAAGATGTTAAGGCTCAAATCGAAGATGCTCATAATCGTCTTCTGACGAATTTCAGCCAGGCTTGGGTCCATAGAATAAGACAGAAACGGGCTAATAGGCACAATATATTTAGAGAGAGAGTACAAGAGCTCCATGGCCATGAACCTCAGCCAAGGTCAGAAGTAACCTCTAAATACGATATAATCCAGCATGATGAAGTGATCCCATTGTTCAAGTTGCTCATTGTGGATGTTGATCTGACTCTGACTAGGCCAACTTCTTTCCCATTGGACTCTTACCCCGATTTCCTCCATAAAATGGGTAGCGGAATGCCGATGGACATGAAGTATTCTATTCTTGTGCCGATGTTTTTGAGTCTTAAGTGCTCTCATTTCGTCATCAGACTAAAAGATTACCCCCTTCCTCTGCTCTCCTTTACTAAGGGACCAAGCGATCCTGTTGATAGCAAACCGCCGGTTCATATCTATGGTGACCTTGTGATTGCCGAACAAATGGCCATCTATGAAGAATTGAGGTTTGTGTTTGTCCCGTTGGTGTCTCAGTTCACTGAACATGTCAAGGGAGCTCAAGAGTCCCTGTATGCCATTGATGTTCCCCGTACCCTTACACCTGTTAAGTTCTATACAGATCTTAAAGTGGAGGTGGGATCATCGCAACCAAGTACTATAACCTGGGCGAAGTCCTTGCAGCCTGCGCTCTCATACGCAATGCAGTGTTTTGATGTCTTGTCCAAGCCCCCTGTAGATTATTCTCCCAAAATTGGGTTCTGGGATAAACTCAGGCTCAACTTTCACGGTAGATTCGACTTTGTCTTATCCAGTAACCTCAACCTGTTCATCAAGGGGTCTTTGAACCCATACGATCTCGTTGCTGAGGCAGCTGGATTCGTCTTCACCTGGAATGGGGATGTGAACCTCCGCATCAACTACTACGATTCCCCTCAGGATTTCATGGTGGTAACCAGTAAAAGGTTCACTATCGGTATCCCCAACTTCTCTGTGGATCAGCAGATGTTTCTTCAAGGGTCAAGCAATAACCCACATGGAGTTGAGTTTTCTCTCCATAAGACAATTCTCAAGCTCTGCAGTCAGCCTGTTGTGTGGAAGCTTGGGTTCCTCTTTGAGAGGGATCTTGTCACCGATAAAGTGTTACCCCCAGGCCAATCAGCTAGAAGTTCCGTATTTGAGCCTCACTATAAAGTTCAGCTTCGTAACCCAACTACCTTTGCCACAAACGAGGAAAGAGATATGTGGGATTCCTACTTTGGATTCAGAAGTAGATATATGCATATGGCGATTTCCGTAGAGTCCAATGCTAAGTCTGAGGATCAATTGGGAAATGACGATGCTCTACTCTCGTACAATTCTGCCCATTTATCACCCATTTCCTTCTCGCATTTCTTCTCGTGGTGGGCGCTTTTCGGTAATTCCATTTCCCTGCCTATAAGAGCGGGTCCTCTATTCGAGAAGTCTTTCTATGACGATAGGCAAAGTGTGAGCTTTGGTGCCTCTCTGTTCAGTGTAAAGTACCAGCTGGTGTTGAAACCGTTGGCAATTTCCCACATTTATCGCCATTCTACGAGTGAAGACTTGAAAGTGCACGATAAAGTTGCCTTTACCGGTCTGAAAACACGGGTTAGAGGATTTACAATGGACCTCCACCAAAGAAAACAGGAGATTAAACTCTATAAACCATCACTACAAGCGAGTAAAGTGGACTGGTCACTTAAAATGAACCAGGGAGAAGTTGATTTTGAAGATGCGGACCTTCGTCTTTTGACGGCGGTGTTTGATGAGGATTCCGTGAGTGGTTACCTGGCACGTGCCTTGGGAGTTGAAACGTCTTCTTCTCAGGGGTCATATGGCTCTGTTTCTTCTTCTACAGAAGAAGGCCATTCATCACAGCAATGGGATAGTGCCAATTCATGGCTTGATATGGATGATTTCATAGAGATTGAAGCACCTGAATTGGTATCTAAGGACCCCAAAGTAAAGCTTTTCCGTCTTGCATCTTCACCCAGATTCTCGTACTTCCTGCATAAACGGGATACAGAAGAAGTTGACTACCCCTTTGGAGGTGAAGAATCTCATAATTGTTTGATTGGCCATAACCACCCAGAGAAGACCCAACAGAAGCTTGCGCATTTGAGGGCCAAGGAGATAGAGGAACAGATAGTCACATCTCAGTATACAATTGAGTCTCTTGAAGACAATAATAGTGTTGCCAATGATCAAAAGACCAAGGAAAAGGTTGCCGAATTGAAAGAACAAGTGAACCAATTGAAGCATCGTCTTCACATTGTACATTGTATCTTGCAAGATTTCACCGAGGGGGCAGTCCCAAGGCCCGAAAGCTTAGAGATAGATGATAGTCTTTCCGATATCAGCGGTGGTATTAGTAGACAGTTCTCACCAGCATCAGACATCAACGGTCAAGGAGCAGATGCTGACGGTAATCTCCTCTTATCGAGACCTGCTTCACGTATGTCTCAGAGATCCAATGCGTTCAGTGTGATGAGTACGGCACATTCCTTGACAACTTCGTTACAGGCCATGCAGGAGACCTCTTCACCAACCGCTCCTTCCACGTTCAGCCATAGGTTTATCATTCATAACATGCTGCTGAGGTGGAACTCAGAGTTAAGAGACCTGTTTTTACAGTATATATATAAGGTAGGAAACAGACGAGCCATGATGTTCTATCTGAGTCGTAAAGCTGTCAAACTGGCCGAGGATCTCGTGAAGGAGAACCTCTGCAAGTATGCATCTCATGGCAGTGGTGGTGGTGGTGGTGATGGTGTGACTGGTGATGACCTTAACTATGAATTCGAGTCTTGTGAGTCCATCCTATCCGATTTCGATATGGCACTGAGAGACTCTCCTTATAACGACACTGTGTATGATGATAAGTTCTTGTTCAAGGTGATTTCACCACAAATTCAACTGATCAGTAAATTGGACCCTTCTCACTGTGTTCTGGTGGCTTCTAAAGATGTCACTATGAAGGTGATGTCCATTAACTCTACGCACACTTCACACGACCAAGAAGATGATTCTTACGTTGTGGAGACGAGGTATGGTGTGTTGACCGAAGAGGCTCTCTTCTATGTATTGGAAAAGACCAAGCTCTTAAACCATGACTATGGCTTCTTTCATTTCAACGAAGAAGAGAATTGGCCCCCATGGTTACCGCTCGAAATGTGTTATGATGGAATTCCTCTTAAATCTGCATTGGTGGTTGAACGTACATCTATTGGTATGATCCATAATAAGCCCAACAGTCTCTTCTTTGTAGATACAGAAGAAGGGGCTCTCCTGGGCCCGGAGGCCTCTAAGGCGTACACCAAGGTGCTTTTACCGAAATTCATCATAAACGCTACAAGTAGCCAATACTACGCTATGAACAATGTGGGTCTTGAATTGCTCATGTTCACAGATTCTACGAAGAAGAAGACTTCAGATAGGATGGAGAAGTTGGCGTCCGCCTCTGATTTCACCGATTTCAGTGGTATAGACAAAAAGGTGGAGCGTCTTCAATTGGAGATCAAAATCCTTAGAAAGACAAAGCTGTGGAGTTATTTGCTTGGAAACCTCTCAGTAGAACAGAGTCACACTTTGACGGTTGTAGAAGTTGAGCTTCAGAGGCTCAGCTTAGAGCTCTCCCTAACACTGGAGTTCTTGAAGAAGGCCAAAGTGCTGAAAAACCGTTCATCCGCTGATAAAGTGCAGTGGATTGTTGCCTCTGACCAGGTTATTCTCCATTTGCTAAATGATGACGGGGCTCCATTTGTCGATGTTGCACTTGCACAGGGATATTTTATACGGTCAGAGTCTCCATATGGTGCTAATGCCAATAGGGTGAGCGTTCAACTGCTGCAGGCATTTGATTTACATGGTGGGTGCAGGTTCCCCGAGATTGTAGCCCCATTGGTAGATAAAGTAGACGTAGCCAAACCTTTAATTGACATTGAATGGAACCTTCTTGAACCTGTTGGTGGTATTGGTGTCATTGAACACTACGATATGCGTGTGCAGCCTCTCAAAATTGAAGTCGACCACTTAACAGCAAAGCACCTTTTTGACTTTTTGTTCCCTAAAGATATCAAGAAGAAAGCTCTATCAAAGGGAAAGAGCTCTAATGGTGGTGGTGGTGCTGATTCCTCCACTTCTACTTTCGCAACCACCGTTGGTTCTACTGATGATGCAGAATCTGCTGTATCGAGTCTCTTTGCAGATAGCGACTCGGATTCTCTATCTGTGTTGAGTGATTCTATTTCAACTACTTCGTCTGACCAGAGGTCTGAAACCCATCGGTTCAAAAAGGGCAGTAGTCTTTTTGTATCTATGAAGAAGGATGATACCAGGAATGGCTCCAACTCCAACGGCCATCATCATTCCAGTGGCCGTTCTAGTCCAAGCAGCTCAACCACCAATATCATGAAGGCTGCGCTTAGTAAAGTAACGAGAAGGGGAGATAGTCCCGCAAGTAGTAACGGAAAGAATGGCCATCATAGGAGGAATGACGATCACGATGACGACGACGATGACATTGACGGTGTCACGGAAATGATCTCTCGTGCTGCTCAGTTTACTCTGATCCACAGGGCCACTATCAATGAAACCACCTTAAGCATAAGTTTCAGAGGAACCGGGGCCCTTAGCATTGTAGATGTAGACAGTCTCATGATCAAGATGCCCAAATTGCATTTTGCCAATAAGATGTGGTCGAACGAGGAGTTGCTTCTTCATATAAGGAAAGAGGTGCTTAAAGTTGTTCTTCGTCATACTGGCAAGTTTGTGGGCAATAAGCTGAGCCACCACACGAGTTCAAGGCTGAGTGCCCCATTGAAACAACTGAGCTCTTATAATACACTTCTAAGGCCCAAGGATTTGATCTTTGAATCAGAAAAAGAAGAAAAGGGCGCTGTCCATGGCAATGATAATGGCCATGGTTCTGTCATATTGGATAACCAGAAACACCGAAAGGAACACCACATCAGTTCGAATAGCGGTAGTGGTGGTCTCAGCCACAATGGATCATCAGAAAGTAGCACCCACCATAGTCATCTTTCTTCCAAGACATTAGAAGAAACATCACCTACAGGTTCAGGTTCTAGTCATGACGTGGCATCTTTCTATGGAGAGGAGTCATTACCGAGGATTAAAGAGAGTCTAGCTGAGTGAAGCAGAGGTGGAGGAGGAGGAGGAGGAGGAGGAGGAGGAGGAGGATTTGAAATTCAGTGATATGTTCACTATATGGGATTATATATATATATATATATACATGATGTACGATTTTGTCATAATGTTTTTCAGGTATTGCCATATGATCATGTTTGTTTTGTTCTTTTTTTGTATATTATTTTATTGCTGGGTGCATTTATACTTAAGATATGTTATTATAGATTATTTCAAGATCCTGCAAGTTGGTTTTCGTAAGATAAAGTGAGAGATGGAAATGTATATACCAGGAGGATAACAGAAATAGTTGAACCAATTAGAAAAAAGAGGAAAATAATTAAATGGGACAGCGTACATATTTCTTATATTATTTTTCAGTGGATCAATCGTTTGGAGATATTGAGAGAGCGCGAGCATTTCATAATGACAGCCCCAAAAGAGCCCAAGGAGCCCAAGGAACCCAAGGGAAACAACGCACAGCACCTCATCTCAACCACCACATGACAGCCCCAAAAGAAGACCCAAATGGGATCCTATGGAGAACAACAGTTACTACACCATAAGCAGCTAGTCAGCTCAGCTCAGCCTTCAGTGTCCTCTGCCAACCTCATCGCCTTTGCCCCATTGCCTTTGCCCCATTGCATATGCCCCATTGCCTGCTTATATCTCATCGCACCGCCCCAAATCGATACTCACCTACTACCTACTGTACAGCCCCACAATTTCACCGAGCCATCCTAGCGAGAGTATACCATCACAGAGTAGGGCCCCTGTTGACCAATCTTTTTATTAGTTTCCCAGCAGATCTGGATGCACCGCCTCATGCTCGGAATCTCGCCTCACACTTGGGATCTCACCTACTACTTAGTATCTCGTCTCCTGCTTGGTATTCCTCCCCTTCGTTATCCCCCTTCACCATCTTTACTCACCAAGCCCGTGCCGCGCGTCTACGCTATCAATAAGTACGTGTAGTCTGCTTAGTCTGCATACTCTGCCTAGTCTGCCCTGCCTAGTCTGCCCTGCCGGCGTAATATTCCCGCCCCCACTTGCCCAGCCCTGCCCGCCCTTCCTTTCCTCTGCCCGCCTTAGCCTGCCCGCCTTAGCCTGCAATTATTATGCCTGCCATTACTACGCACTACGCAGACCACCGTGCTCTCTGCAGAATGCCTACCACAGTGGTGGTGCCCCACGATGCCCCACGGTGCGTTACTATGCCTTACCATGCCTTACTACGCCTTACTATGCCTGCTGTGCTTACTGCCTGGTAGCACTGCGGATAGAGAGACAGTCCCTTTCCAAATGTGTAGATAGACAGTGAATGGATAATGGGTGGCCCGTACAACAATTGCAAGACATGACATTATACCTATATATATACATATATATATGTATCACCAATTAATCACCAATCTGAAATAGCCATTACTCTTTATATATGACCAATTGGGTATATATAGTACAGACACACCACACAAAAGTGCATATCATTGCAGTTCTCACATAGTGCATAGAGACATATATACATATATATATATATATATACAGGTGGTCGGTAGTAGTGGATAATCATACTGTCCATTATCCATTAAGAGAACATCACGGAACATCCCCGAACATCATCACAATTGAACGAAACCAAACAAACATCACGAACAAGATTTCACTGCACACACTTTATTGTATCCGCTTTATCGTATCCACTTATTATTCGTACAACCGTGTAACTGTATCTCGAATCCCGCACAGTTATACCAGAAAAGACAGCTTCCCTTCCCTTAGAGGAGTCTCTGCCCGACCCACAAGATGGCCCTTTTGAACACTTTTTTGGCCAAAGCGGCACAACTGTCTATATTCGATAAGCCCAATGGCCCCAAAAAGTTAACCAGAGACGAAGTCCTTAGAAAAGAGTTCCATATCCCAGACTCGGAGACCCTTTTGGATGAGTCCGCTGCCGAGATCTCGATACATTCACCTATATCACCGGCCAAACAACATGCCCACCAATCGATAAACAGCGAAGCAACAAATGATAACCATCCAGGGAATGCCCCTCTGAAATTCTATGGCGGCAAAGTGTTCCTGACAGAGCATTTCCTGTTATTTCGTGATTCCTACGATAGACGTACCATTGCCCTTTCGCTAAACCTTTCAACGGTAACCAAGTTGGAAAGACTACCGTCACGTGCGTATGCGTTTGTGCTCTCCATCAGAACATGCTCGGATCAAACGATCACCCTTCAGTTTATTGGAATTGTATCACACTCAGAGCAGTTTTGCCATAAGCTCAAGAGTAGATTGAAGACCAACTTGAGCAATATCCCGCTGCTGGACCCGTTCCTGCGCTCTCTTTACTCAGAATACCTCCTTTATAAGAATCACTGCTCTCACCTCAAAATTGATAGCCCTCCTCCAGGTGGTCTCGGATGGACCTACAAGTTCCCCGGAGATTCCCGGATGCTCAAAGACAAAGCCAAGATGAGGAGATGGTTTGACTATTTCCGCCAGAATGGCCGTAATCTCACCCTTGTGAGGGACAGAGGGTTCTCATTGCTGGTGAAATTCGGATTGCCCAACAGGCTCAGAGGTGAACTATGGGAACTCTGTATTGGGTCAATACACTTGAGATTCGCCCATAAGGGATTATATGAGTCTCTCTTACAGTCAAATAAGGGTAAGATGTCACTGGCAGTTGAGGAAATTGAAAAAGATCTCAATAGATCTTTACCTGATTACCCTGCTTATCAAACAGACGAAGGAATTACCAGTCTGAGACGGGTTCTAACAGCATATTCTTGGAAGAACCCAGATATTGGTTACTGTCAGGCGATGAACATCGTCACTGCTGCAATGCTCATTTATATGTCTGAAGAACAGGCATTCTGGTGTTTGGATGTGCTGTGTGATAAGATTGTCCCCGGTTATTATTCCAGGACAATGTATGGGGTCCTTTTGGACCAAAAAGTGTTTGAAGCGTTGGTGGAAAGGACCATTCCATTATTGTGGACTCATTTCTCAAAGCACGATATTCAGTTATCTATCGTGTCACTGCCGTGGTTCTTATCCTTCTTTTTAAACACAATGCCCCTCATATTTGCCTTCAGAATTGTAGACGTGCTGTTTCTCAATGGCCCAAAGACTCTTTTCCAAGTGGCTCTGGCGATCTTGAAGCTAAATGGTTCCCGGTTGCTGAGATGTGAGGATGATGGTGAATGTATAGCCGTATTTAAAGAGTATTTCTCTACTCTACATGAGCCTGAGCACCCCGATTCTGTAGATGAAAAGTCTCGTACCATCACCAACTTTGATAGATTATTGTTTGTTTCTTTTAAAGAGTTTAGTGTGGTTACGGATGAAATGGTGGCCAGCGTTAGGGATAAGCATAGGAATGAGGTTTTCCAAGGTATTGAGGTGTTTGTAAAGCGGGCTCAAATAAGGAACTTGCCACGTACCCCCCATTTGACACAAGTTCATTTGGGTAACATTTACGATAGATTTTATAGTGTATTGCAGCGTAACAATGTGGAACTGGGCGGTGACTCAGAGTTGGATTTCAACTCCTTCAAACTGTTTATGGCAGGCATCTCAGATTTCGTGGACCTGGATAATCCAACCCCTAATCAGGATACATTCTTGAAGAGGTTATACGATAATCTTTTGCGGCAGCAGTCCTCCTCGTCCTCGTCCTCGTCTTCTTCATCTGCCGAGACTCCTGCTGGAGTAACTCTTGAAACCCTTGTTGTGGCATTGGATAGATTGGTCGACACAGATTTGATGGCCTCGTTATCCAATTTCTTTGTTCTGTATGATGTCAAGAACACTGGCAAGATCGATAGAGAAGGAATGCTGAGAATCAGTGAAGATCTCTTGTACCTCACCACTCCTTGGAGAGATGGTGCTGTCTTTGACTCAATCACAAATAAGGAAATCGAGTTGGAAATTGCTGATCGTATTATTGAGCAACAAAAGAAGAAGGAGTCAGTGGAAGGAGGAAACGGTACTGGTGAAGACTCCAATACCGTCCATTTGCCTTCTGAAGTGTCTATAGATAGAGAGAAATACGAACATAGGCAGACGGAAAGGTACCTTTCATCAGCCTCCAAGTTTCTACAGAGGGCATTTGAGTATGCCCAGCCAGAAGAGAACCCTGAAGATCCTCTGATTGACCTTGGAGAAGAGGAGGAAGGACACCATCAGGACACCGTGGATAGCCAGGACGCATCAGCTGCTGATGTTTCCAGTTGGCACAACAAGTCTAAACTACTAAGTGCTAATGCCGCTCTTGACCCTTCGCATCCCACATATATGAACCTCCCTACATTCAACATGGTTGTCCTTGCAGATGAAACGTATGAGCTCTTCTTCACCGAAACATTGGCAAGATCAATCCATGTAGAATATGAAGTATCCACAAAGTCTCGTGGCACCAATATTCGTGGTATGTTTGATAGTTTGCTTGCGGATGGACGTCGTGTTGCTAATGAGGTACGCCGTAGAATGGACGATGCCGCTTTGAAAGCTCAGCAGAACGCTTCATCCGCTTCTTCAACAACAACGGCCACTTCGTCTACACGTCCAAGGAACCATACCGTCACATCTATAGAAGATGACGACTATGATGATTTCGGAAGTGGGGTTCCGGAACTGGATAACCATATAGAGAATGATTTCCTGAGTCCTGTTGAGGCTGCTGCATTGGGTGAGGATGTTCCAGAAATGGCATCCATATGAATAATATACATAGCATAATCAAATACAATCCCAACTATAAGTATATACTGCTATTATAAACACCTCATCTTACAGCAATAATCAATATATTTTCTTTTTTTTACACACTTGTAAATTCCCTTTTGCTAATTTTACACTTTACACACACACACCCCAACCTCAACTTTAAGAATAAACACCGCAACTAAGAATTAACACACCCACTAAGAATTGTTGCTGCTACGTCCAAATAGCTTTTTCAACCTTCCAAAAGTCTTTTTCTTTTTCAATTCTTCTTCTTGTTTGGGTCTCTCAACAGTTTCACTGAAGAAACGTGGGGGTGGCTGCGGAGTCGACTGTTTATGGTTGACGGACAAATCTCCTTGGCTATGGCTGGCACTTCTCAACGATTCTCTCCTATTGTTAGGGGTAGAGAATCCACCATTGCTGCCTCTGTGACCACTCGAGAAAGATGGAGGAGGTAATCCGTGACCGGAACCAGGGCCATGGCCAGAACCAGGACCTGTACCCTCATCATCAGAGTCCCAATCAAACCTCGAAACAAAACCAGCTGTACCATTTCCAGCACCGCTTCCAACACTCATCCTGTTGTAGTTACCACCGGGACTGCCACTAACAGCGCCGGCTCCACCACCATTGCCATTGTGGCGAGAACCTCTTCTACTACGGCTACGGCTAAGCTCACCTCCAACAGGCTCCCCAACACCAGCGCCGCCAGCACCACCAGCACTACCGGCTTGGCCGTTGGTAGGCATTTGCTCCTCCCTAAGGGTGAGTCTCTTGAGCATTCCACCATGACCACCAGTTTGTTGAGCACCTCCCTCAAGTTGAAGCTTTTCAAAAGAGGAGGATTTCTTCAACTGGCCGGGCAAAGAAGGAGGTTCAGGAACAGACGATCTTTCCTTGCTATTGGCAAGCTTGTACAGTTCAGCAGCACGCATTTGGGCACGTGATTTGGGCCTTCCACCATGTGGAGACTTGTTGAGCTGGTTGAGTTGATGAGGCGGTGGCATTCCATATGGATTAGGATTAGGATACCCACCACTACCCATTCCAGTCCCCTTTGACTGCGGAGACCCACTTCCCGCTCCAGGGTGGTGATACTGACCGCCCCCTCCTTGGTAGCTTCCAGCTGGAGGCTGCCAGAACCCATTGGCGTTACTCTCAGGACGCAGGCTGTGTCTTTTGAGGCCACCAGCTGGAGAGTTGGCCGAGATGGCTGGGTCCTGTGGTGGTCTAAGAGATCTCCTCATGACTGGGTTTCTCATTGGAGAAGGCTGGCCATATGGACCATGGTTGTTGACATTCTGAGGAGATGGGACACCGGGGCCACCACTACCATTATTATTATGCGGTATATGAGGCGAATTGAACCCATATGGAGGCGGGCCTGCATTGACAGGGTTACCATATGGACCTCCTACCGCCCCTTGTGGGTTATGGAGACTTGTTGAAGAACGAGATGACAGCTGAGCATTCAGCCTTGTGTTCTCTGCTGTTGTGAGGCTCAAGTAAACGCCAGCAGCAGCTGACTTATTAGTACCAACTGCAGCACTGTTGACGCTGCCGCTTCTGCTTCTATTTCCAGAAACAGCACCAGTTTCGGGGGCCAGTTTCAAAGCGCTCTTTCTTCTGGTGGCAGTTTGACCACCAGGAGTGAGATAAACAGAGCCGGAGCCAGCTGAAGGCGGATCCACAGGAGAAGTCCCAACAGGAGATGTTCCACCAGGAGGAACAGGTCTACGGAAAGATCTATCAGGAACCCCAAATTCTTGTTCAAGTTGTGGAGGCGCATTAACAGGTGGGCTATGGCCGCCTTGTAAAGTTGGCATACTTGACCTCAACTGTTGAGCCATAGTTAATCCACTAGAGGGACTTGAAGCAGCCACGGCACCAATAGTTCCAGCCACACCAGCAGCACCCGCAACACCAGCCACAACTAAACCTGGGTCCAAACTATGGTGTGTTGATGATGGAGTTGCCTCTAAAGCTGGGCCAGCAGCATCTGGACTAACAAAGTCTGGACTGACATCTTTCAAAGTTGAAGCGCCTCCAGTGGAGGCACCTCCAATAGGTGATTGTACACTCTCAGAGATATCCTCAGTTGGAGCAGGAGCAGGAGCAGGAGCAGGAACAGGAACAGAAGGACCAGATTCGTCAGTTTCCTCCCATTTCTCGGCTGAAGACTGCTCATATTCTGAGTAACTGCTTGTTGCCACAGTAGAGACAGAAGGAGCAGACCTCGTTGAAGTCAATCCATCTGATGTATTGCTTGTTTGAGGAGCAGAGGAAGAAGAAACTGGAGGTTCAGCCAATGTGGTACTACCATCGGTCTTACTTACAACAGCAGCTTCACTAAGGAGTTCTCTTGATCCTTCCGAGTAGTGTGTTAAAAAGTTGAGCTCCGTAGAAGAGGTGTCATCATGAGTAGTTTTAAGGATATCAGGTTTCCCAATTGTCTCACTAACAGGTTTTCCTAAAGTCTCGGTGGCGGGCACACTTTCTTCACCTTCTGCGGTTTGTGTAATTGGAATTGAAGGCTCTTCGGCATTGCCCTCTGCTTCAACAGTCTCTCCAGAAAGTTCTGGTTCCCCAGGGTGTTCTGGTTCAAGATAATCTGCAAGATAATCATCAGCAATTGAATTTTGAGGTTGTTCTTCAGCTGATTTAGTGTAAATATCATCGGCAACTCCAACGCTCTCATCATTATGTTCTTCATGTTCAAGCAATTCACCTCCAACAACAGCACCAGCACCAACATCACCAACACCAACACCAGCAAGGATTTCCCTCTCCTTTTCAGCCACAAGTCTCAAGAACTCAGCGCTTTGTTCAGGTGTCATTTGATCCAAGTAAACATCAATTGGTGCGGGAGGCATAGCTTCATCAGCCTCCTCAGGGTGAGCAGCAGAGGACTCATTAGAGACAGCTGGAGCAGCCAATTCAGAGTCAGTAAGTTCCGTAGGTGCTCCAACAACAGAAGCCTCAAGTGGAGCCTCAAGTGGAGCCTCACGCAGAACCTCCTGCTCCTCCTTTTCTGAAAAACTCTTTTGATTTTGTTCCTCCCTCTCATCAGCCAGAGCAGCCTCGAACCCTCCCTTTTCTTCATATGGCTCCTCCTCAAGGGTGGATGGGACAGGTTCCACCTCCTCTTCAGCATCAACATAAATGGAATGTCTTGCATTCTCAACAACAACATCATCATTAGTTGGATGCCACTTTTCAGCAATACGACTCTTCTCCTCCTGCAATTTCTCCTGAGCCAATTTGTTCTCCTCAACCTTTCTGAAGTACTCCTCTTCCAGAGCTCTCCTCTCAGACTCAATTCTCTGGCTATCCAGCTCCAGTTGGTTGAGCTCTTCATCCTCATGGATAACGGGCTCAGAGACAAGAGAGGTGTTGAACGCAGATAATGAAGACGCCTGCTTTCTCACAGACCTCTGTTGGTTATTGGCACGTGAATTGGATGCTTTGGGCACTGATTTAGGAGGTGTTGGATGTGATAGGAGTTGTTGTTGTTGGTGGGAGGGATACTGGTTAGCAAATGAGGGGGTAGAATACACGTGACCTGATGAAGAAGAGCCGCTACCAGCAGCACCGGCAGAGGGGGCACCCCCCCTTTGAGTTGGAGGGGTGGCCCTTCTGACTGGATTTGCACCACCTGAAAGTGAGCCTGATCTCGTCATCTTGGATTTATTGGCCGCACTGAGAGAGTTGAGCGAAGAAGACCGCACCATTGATGATTGTGAAATTGCACGTCTCACCTGCTGGGAAGGTTGGTGGTGGGATTGTTGATGTGGGGTGCCCGCAGGAGCAGGAACCTCTATCGCCACCAAGCCATTTGCCGAAGGGACCCATTTCTTAATCATTCTGGGTTGCTGAGGTGGGGGTGCAGAACCCGAGCCCAAACCCACAGTTCTTGTAACGACATGTGTTTTCACCACAGGTGAAGGGTGATGATGCTGCTGGGAAGCAATATCGTCAACTGTGGAAGACCCCTCAGAAAATGATACCCGATGCCTAACCAAGCCACCACTGGGCTGTTTTTTCAATGAGGATTTGCTTGGTGATAAGTCGCGCAAGTGACTTGATGGCTGTTGTTGCTGTTGATGATGGTAGTAGTCCGACTCTTCACGGAGATACTGTGCTCTATCACCATCAAAGTCATCGTATTCCGTATGGTCAACTCTCACCGCCCCACTGTTGCTGCCACCACTGGCCACTCTAATGGAGGAGTTTCTAATACTCCCAGCCTGAATGCTGCTATTACGCCCTACTTGGAAACTATTGGATCTACCTAGAAAGCTCCCACCACGCTGTTGGTGGTGGGGCACAACCATGCCGGTTGGAGACCCATTTGACTCCTTGAGGGCTTTACCGATTGCACTTGCGGCAGCCAAGGCACCGGCATTTGGCTGCTTAGTTGCAGGGTCAACCTGTTTGACTCCAGTGTAGGAGTCATTAAATGTGCTACGACTTCTTCTTCTGAACATGGTAGTGGTGGTGGGTGAAAGTAATGGGCCAACGGGGGATACAATTGGTGATCAGCCGGCGGGTGATCAGACGATTGGCTGGTCAAATGATTGGGATATCGGTGATCAATGAAGAATACTCAACACGACTTGATGAACAATCTCCAAGTGGTGGTACTCTCTGGCCGGTATGGAGCTAGCTGTACACTCTAAGTAGATGTCTATGTCTACCTATGTCTGTCTATGGTGCAGGAATGTGGTGAACAATACCCAATTCAACAGTATAACTTGGAATACTCAACCTCACTAGCCATGTATCTCGGTCACTCGAGGAATTGTCCAATAGAGAAGAAACAATTCACAGCACAACACCGGACAACACTTCACTTGAGAACCCGAACAGGTAAACGAAATTGCACCACCTTAACTGGCTAGCTGTATGTGGTGAAGATCACAGGTGGGAACCCCTGCAGCGATGAAACAGTTGGACGATTGAAGCTTATCCAATCCAATTAGATAATCACAATCACGATCACAAATCACAACCACAATAATAGGCCCTGGCGCGATACGATAAAGTGATATAAAGCGTGAGAAAGAGTCAAATCGATGAATAACAAATATATCCAGACGCAAAGCCCATCGATTGTGTCAATTCTCTTCAATTGTGCCAATTCTGGTTATCCACCTCTCGTTGCCAAGTATCGTTCGTTCAAACCTCCCCCAGGTATCCGCATACAGCCAGCCGTCTTAACGGGGCAGCAACGCATTGGGGCAGTGCCTTTGGGGTGCCTTTGGGCGTGTCAATTGCAGGACAGCAGCGAGGGAAACCCGAGGCACCTGAGACACAGGCACCTGAGACAGGCAGCTGGGACATCTGCGGGACACTGAAATGGGCTGCTGCATTGGTAGGGAGGGGCAGGGAGAGCAGGGAGAGTAGAGAGAGGCAGGGAGAGTATGGAGGAATAGGGGGCATAAATGGGGAATGCAGGAAGAAGAGGAAGGGGGGAGAGAAGGAAAGCAAGGCAGAGCAAAGGCCTGGTTGGGCATATGAGGTTAGGGTTTTATTGTGAGTTGTGGTTATAGGAGGTTATTGGGGGATAGTTGGGGGATAGTTGGGGTGTAGCGGTAGTATGAGAGAGGAAATATGGTGGATTATTTTGCCTGGGTTGGCGGGATGGGTAGTATGAGAGAAGGAATATGGTGGATTATTTTGCCTGGGTTGGTGGGATGGGGGTGAGAAGTAGAGGTATAGGGAAGTGCCTACCAGGGAAGTGCCTACTGAGGTGGCCGAAGTACCTGAGTCTGCTCCAGCATGCTAGGTGATTCCAGTCAATCCATAAATTGTCTTTTTATAATAGAACAATGCAACATCAAAACCCTAGCCACCACCACCACCTCGTTATGGTTCGATAAATGGAAATCTATTCAACCAATGGATAATCAGACAGTGTGTATGGATCAATGGACAAAAGGACTGAGCACTCATACACTCATGGGCCCATAGAGCAATGGGCCCATAGAGTGATGAGCCTATGGACCAATGGATCCATCTATCTATGGAGGGTGTAGTACCCAGTTTATCTAATGGATAAGGTATGGAAATCTGAATGGGAAGATGGGCGGGCTAAGCTAAGTGGGCTAAGCTGAGTGAGCCTATCTTTAGATAGGGTGTCCTTGGCACCACCACCAATTATGTCCGGGTTGACAGGTTGACCTCAATTGACAATGATTGTACTATGTTGTCAATCTTACAATGGCCAATGGCTAATGGCCAATACTCCATCCAACTATATAGTACACCGTAACTGAGAATTGATTATATAACACTATTGACACACCATTGATCCTACGAGAGCAGAGGTGCTCGATAATATAAACGTTGCCATCCACAATCTAAGTACCCTCGCCTCTCATTGTAGTCATCTATGCATTCCTCGGCCACACTCTCTCGCATCCCATATGCTTTCCATCGGGGATTATCTCCGCCCAGATGAGATGACAGATGACTCTTTACAGCATGCTCTTTACAGCATATTCCGCAATTCAATGCCTTAGATAAATATATAAAGGTCTCGGCAATTAGAGCCATTCAACCACGTTAACCACATTATCCACAATCTCTGTAGACCCCCCACATCCTTCAAGGATCCGCCGTACGATTCAACCCACTCTTCTTCCCTTTCCCCCCTGCCTCCCCAAATGAGTTATAATTTAACCGGCCGCATTGGTTCCTTGCAGCGTACGGCTCCCGTCGAGGGTCCTTTCCCTTTAGTTAACCAAAGGCACCACGGAAAAGCTTTCCTTCCCTACTAGCCTGGCCGCACCAGGATCTTTCCGCCATTCACTGCGCCTCACCTTCTCTCCGGGAGGGAGTCCCACACAATCGTACCCCCTTTCTTTCTCCTTAGAGCCCCGCCTCTCACTTCCCTCTCTCTGTGAGGCGCCTTTGAAGAACCTCTCCCACACTGCACCTCTCCCTGGCTAACCAAAGGCCGTACAAAGTGCTGGCATACAAAGGGCTGCCGTACGAAGTGCTGGCCTACAAAGTACTGCCGTATGAACCCTGAAGAACTTTTGAAGCCCATCCATCTCCCCTTCCCTCCACTCCCCTCGTCTGCCGTTACAGGCCCATCCACTATTTCATCTCGCATCCATCCCGTTATCGCAGCTTATCGGTACGCAGCTCGTCATAGTGGCTTCCCCTTTCGGTCGAGGATGGCTATACAGCGTGGGGGGATGACGAAAGAGGATTATGAAAGAGGCTGACTTAGCATCCGTTTCGGGCAAAGAGTTATATAAAGATGTAACGAACGACCAACTTTCAGTTTGGCGGAAAGGATATATGTATGTATATATATATATAAAGATAAAGATATATATTGCAAGGAGTTGAGTCAATTCTTGTTCGTTTTGAATATTTGTTACAGTCAACGAAAACATTGCAACCATGGCTAACCAGCACGACTCCAACGGTCAACCGGCCCCGGTATCGGCCGAGGCTCTTGAAATGTTCAAGCAGGCATTTGAAGCTTTCCAGCTAGCTTCTGGCAAGACCACCAATGGTGTGGAAAGTATGAGTGGTGAGTACTAAATAAGGAGTATACAACTGGAATATAGGGAGATGGTTATATATATACAGTTATATATATATAAGTATATATATAATTATATGAGTGCTTCCGAGTACAGGTTGCCTCGTCATCTCCCCACCCCGCTCTCCCCATCGCACTGTATCCCCACCCTACTCTCTCCCCTTTCCTCATCCCATTAGTCTAACACTTTCAGGTTCTCACTCAATTGTTATGCCAACCTACAATGACGTGGTGAAAAGTAACAACAACGCAACCCGCAGAAACGACTCTATCAGTAGCTGGGATTCCATTTCAAGTCCTTCTGCTCCTTCCACCTCTACAAAGTCTACAGCCCCAGATAGGTCTCTCCCCGAATACTACGATGACTATGCAGAGGCCTACCTTGACTTCACATATGAGTCCCCTACCACTTTCCATGTGGTGGACTACATTTCAAAACTGCTTTCTAACAATGGCTACACCTATGTGTCGGAGAAGGAGAAATGGGATTTGAAGAAAGGTGGTAAGTACTTCACCACCCGTTCTGGCACTTCTTTGGTTGCTTTCGCCATTGGTAAGAACTGGAAGCCAGAAAATGGTGCTGCCGTTATTGGATCCCACATCGACGCCTTGGCCACCAAGTTGAAGCCAAACTCCACAAAGTCCAAAGTGGACGGTTACGAGCTTTTGGGAATCTCTCCATACGCCGGTGGACTCTCGGACCTATGGTGGGACAGAGACCTTGGTCTCGGAGGAAGGGTGTATGCTAAAGTAGACGGCAAAACCGAGGGTATCCTCATCAACTCTACTCCACACCCAATTGCTCACGTGCCAACTTTGGCTCCTCATTTCGGTGCTCCTTCCCAAGGTCCATTCAACCAAGAGACCCAGAGTGTTCCAGTGATTGGGTTCGACGACACTGGCGATGAAGTGGCCTCTGATGACGAGAAGAAGTCCCCTCTCTACGGTAAGCACTCTCTCAAACTCCTGAGATATGTTGCCAAGCTTGCCAGTGTCAAGGTATCCCAGTTGGTTCAACTTGACTTGGACCTCTTTGACATCCAAAAGGGTGTGAGAGGTGGTCTCGGCAACGAGTTCATCTACGCTCCCCGTATAGACGACAGGATATGCTCCTTCTCTGCCATCCACAGTTTGATTGAGTTCACCAACTTTGAGCAGGCAAAGGGTGCCGAGGACACTCTCTCGGTGGTTGGTTTATACGATAACGAAGAGCTTGGATCTCTTTCAAGACAGGGTGCCAAGGGTGGAACCACCGAGTCTGTCATTGACAGAATTGTAGGGACTCTTTTCGCCGAGGACAGTGTCATCGACACCGCCACCACCAAGCGCCAGCTCTACGCTAACACCATCATTCTGTCGTCTGATGTCACCCATATGTTCAATCCCAACTTCCCAGGAGTCTACCTCGAGAACCACAAGCCTGTCCCCAACAAGGGTCTGACCCTGGGTCTCGATTCTAACGGTCATATGGCTACTGACCAGACCGGTGTAGCCGTTCTTGAGGAAATCGCAAGGAGAAATGGCGACCACTTGCAGTACTTCCAGATTAGGAACGATTCCCGTTCTGGAGGTACCATTGGACCATCCATTTCCAGTCAGACCGGTGCCCGTACCATTGACATTGGTATTGCACAGCTTTCCATGCACAGCATCAGAGCCACTGCGGGCTACAAGGATATTGGACTTGCCATCAAGTTCTTTGCTGGTTTCTTTGGCTCTGTAAGGGAGGTTTACTCCACTTTTGGTGATCTTTAGACAATTCCAGGGGAGATTCCAGGGGAGATTCCAGATGGGGAGGCCATAAAAATGATGAGATTAGAAACCGGGTAATGATGTATAGTTATTAATAACTTTATACTATAAACTTGACATTCTACGAGTAATAACACTCGATAAAAGTTTCGCTATATGGTTTATCGTACCTTTCACAGGGATGAGGAGGCTATGTACCGTTTTATTTATCTCAATATATTCTTTCACTACAATTTCACTATACAGTCATGTATATAATTATTTCTAAATGAAAATCAAAAACCGCCGGATCGCATATACTAAGGCCATTCATTGTTTCTCCAGTACATTCTATAAGACACTCCCCAGCAGGGGCTATAAATAGCTGAACGGCACCCCATCCCTTAGGATAGTCTCCGGAGGATCAATAGGGTTCAGAGTCCAGAGTCCAGAGCACAGAGTATATTCTTCATGGCTAAATTCAATATATATTACACGGGATATCTCGGTGGTGAACAGAACAACAGATTTACGTGTTTGTTTATCTGTGTGTATTTTGAAAGTAATCTATGAGTCCCAAGAGTTCCTACGAGTTCGTACGAGTTCGTACGGTACCTATCCCAATAGGGTAAAATCCACAACGGTTCTTGCGTCCCTCCTTCCTCGGACATACATCATCTTCCGAGGGCACATGCGACATCATTTTCTTTTTTTTGGACTTTCCTTTTTCCGCACCTTTGGCTCGATACCGTACATGCAGCTACTTTGACGAGGGCGTAACGAGACAGGCACGTAAAGAGATGAGACTGTATCTATCAAGAGGAGACTGCATTGAGGTGAGACCGTTATTCAGAGACACAGATGTAATATCCGTTCCAGATAGAGTTGTGAAACGTGAAGGAAAGTAGGTCTGGGCCTCGGAACAGTCTCTGGAATCACCTCTGGAACAGCTTCTGAAACACGGAACCACGGAACAATCTACACTACCTAGGCACCTTTGCAGTTATTTGATATTCCAGTCTGTTACCACGTCTATGCAGAACCTAACAAAATTCGGCCAACGGGGACAAATCAAACGACAAAGATAGGGAATGCGTATTGTGTCTTTTTTTCCCACACACAATGCTTATACCCGTCATCACTTCGTCATAGCGCGTGAAAAGTTCCATCATAGTGCGTCTCATGTAGAAGCGGTATGCGCATACGGAAAAACTTGTTGTCATCCATTAGGTAATTAATCCGAAAGAGAAACGGTTATTGGCCATCGCACTATTAGGCATATGCACAAGAGGGATGATCGATCAGCAGATGTGTTGGGTGGTGTATGGCGCTTTGGCTTCCTTGGCTTGAGGTGGGTGGCATGTGTCAAGCGCATCCAGTCACATATAAGCATAATCTACCACAAAAAAGAAGGTGGAGCGGAAATAGATTATGCGAAAAGCAAAAGGAACCACAACCTAATTGTCACCTAAGGTGAAGCCTAATGTCATTTGGCATCACTCGTCTCACTCGTCAATGTGGCTGTATATAGCCTATAACTGCATAGAATGATCATGGTGAGCCCATCTTGGTTAGATAAGCCTACATGCTCATTCTTGTAGGTTTCTTACTTTGGGAGCAGGAGCGGGAGCAGGAGCAGGAGCAGGTGCCGGGACAGGGGCAGGAGTAGAAGATCCTGTGGTGGAAGTAAGAAACGAACGAAACGCGGAATAGGCTTATAGTTGACCGGTTGGCCTAGGCTGAGCTGAGCGGGCTATTTGGCTGGGCTATTTTGCTGGGCTGGTCATGCAGGTTGCCCTTGGCTGAGCTGGCTGAGCTTGGGGGTGATGACTGCAAGGAAAGCAGCACGGCTAACAGCAGAGACGGGCACGAGAGGAAAGCAGAGGAGGGCAGAGCAAAGGAGAGCAGCGCAGCGGAGGAGGCCCCCAACACGTCCACACAACGGCACTACTAAAAAAACAACCCTCTGCCTGTCCACCAACTTCACTAACCTCACTCGAAATGATTATATTGATCTATCACCAAAATTTATAACCAAAAATGTGCAAATAATGATAACCCTAGTAACCATAGTCCTTGGTAGTGCAAACCCAGCTTTTATGCACAACGTCGTAGGCAGTTGCATCACCATATGCATGCAAGGAGTAGAGGGAATGCAGACAATAGAAACGTTAAGGGTTGCATGGCTGCATGCCTTAGGGGGGGGCTCGTGGTGTGAGAGAGAGGAGGCCACTTTTGGCCAGAAATGTTAAACCCGGGAGAGGAGTGTGTTTTGTTCTTTTTTCTTCTTTGGAAATTGTTTTTGGTTTCCAGTCGGATCGATCCGAGGAGGGAGGAAAACTTTTGAGTTTCGGAGTTGAAGCGTGGATCGGTATAAATAACCAGGTGCATCCACCCTGTTTTCAGCTTACCTACACACTCTTGATTTGATCTAGAATACAGGCATATTAGATAATTTCACACCCACATACCCAACAACACACCAACCTACACACCAGCCCACACACACACACAATGACTAACCCAGTGATCAGCGTTCAGACTCAGATCTGTCTTTTTGACCTTGACGGAACCCTCGTGGATTCCACTAAGGCCGTTGAGGCCGCATGGCAACCAATGTTCAAGCAGTACCCACACTTGCAGCCAGAAGGTTTCTTTGAGCATTCCCACGGTGTCCGTACCGTCGAGGTTTTCAGAAAGGTTCTCCCACAGTTTGGTGATGAGACCGAGAAGGCTGCTGCTCAGTTTGAGGAGACCATCCCAAGTCAGTACGCCCACCTCGCTTCTCCTATCAAGGGAGGTGCCGACTTCATCAACAGTCTGCCAAAGGACCGTTGGGCCGTTGTTACCTCTGGTACCCCAGAGCTCGCCTACGGTTGGTTCAACAGCTTGCTCCTCAAGAGAGGTTACTACCTGCCCAAGGTCTTCCTCACCTCTGTTGATGTGAAGGAGGGAAAGCCACACCCAGAAGGCTATCTACGTGGTGCCGAGCTCCTCGGTGAGGGTCTTGGCCTCAAGGAGCCAATCACCAAGAAGATTGTCTTTGAGGATGCTCCAAACGGTATCAAGGCCGGTGTTGCCTCTGGTGCCAAGGTTGTTGCTATCACCTCCACTTTTGAGAAGCAGCTCTTGATCGATGCCGGTGCCGACTTTATCGTTGAGGACCTTTCCAAGGTGAAACTCGTAAAGGAGGAGGAGAATGGTGAGTTGACCGTTGAAATTGAGTACATCTACAAGAAGAATTAATCGTAGTGGTTGTACTGTAGGAGAGGGAGCAGTAGCTTGGAGGATGAGTTTTAAATAATATAAATACTTCCATAGAAACGGGGCAGAGCCTATTTTTGGGGTATTGTTTTCTTCGAACAGTATTTTTTGACATATCTGTTGCATTTAGATTTACGGTTTTTGGGTTCACCTTTAGAGTTTTTTTATTATATATATATAGACCACATATAAGTATATGTGTGTTGGCATTGGATTTAAACATATGCACATTGTTAGCTAATTGTCAGCTAATTGTCAAGATACACTGAAGTAGATTAGAACTACACTGGAGAGGCCCGAAAGTTCAGTGAAGTCGATTAGAATTATACTGGAGAAGCCTGGAGAAGCCTGAAAGTCCACTGAAGTAGATACCGGTAAATGGGTTATAGTATCTCTCCGCTTGCAGGGCTATGAAGCGTCGGTAACTGAGATACCCTGTACTTGCTATTCCCTTTAGGATGCCATAGGGCCCTACGGACCCTGGAACTCTGGAAAGCCGAGACCATGAAGAGCAGAGTTCCTTGGAGACCACAGGGAATCTCCTCTATTACTCTATAAGCCTTCAGAGACTCTCTTATCCCACGAGCTCCTCCCACAGAGTGATCTGACAGTTCACCCAAAGGAATAATAATCCCTCCAGTCATTCTCCATCATAAGATAACCATTATATCAATATTGGAGCCTCCCAGTGAATATCCTACTGAAGACTTCCTATTATGGCTCCCCTCCCTCTACTCCTCCCTGTACA
The DNA here is from genome assembly GCA_030567555.1 of Kuraishia hungarica. NCBI lineage: Eukaryota > Fungi > Ascomycota > Pichiomycetes > Pichiales > Pichiaceae > Kuraishia > Kuraishia hungarica. The sequence continues at coordinate 94,892 of JAJLSL010000033.1, read as the reverse complement.
CCTCCCTCCCTCCTTCACTATGTACCCCACACCTTACCCCTCCCTCGTTAACTATGCGCGGGCCATCGAGAATCTCGGAGCTCTGCCGAGGACTGGCAGATGCGGGATTTGAATGGGAAAGATGACACCCAAGACAGATCTGTTGGAGGCTATTTGCCAATTCATATACATTATTTCCATAATAGACACTCTGTATATAAATATATGTATAAAGAAACATATATATATACATATATACATAGATAGGTGATAGGCCAACTGTTCCACTCAAGCATCAATTGTTCACCCCACCCGCTCTTCTCACACCTACAAAATGCCTGTATCTACCATCACCACGCAGATCTGTCTCTTTGATCTAGATGGAACCATTGTGGATTCAACCAAATCTGTCGAAGCGGCATGGGAAGCCTTCTTCAAAGAAAACAGCCTCACATTGGACCCAGAAACGTTTTTCCACGATAGCCACGGAGTTCGCACCACTGAGCTTTTCAACGTGCTACTTCCAGACCTGAAGGAAGGCGGTGAAAAGACCGCCAAGATCTCACAATTCGAGCAAACCATCTCAGGAAAATTCGGAGCACTCGCAAAACCCATCAACGGGGCCCCGGAATTGTTCCAGCATCTGCCAAAGGAGACGTGGTGTGTGGTTACCTCAGGCACTTCTAAGCTGGCCTATGGGTGGTTCGAGAACCTCCTTAGCAAGTTTGGAATTTCCAAGCCTGATGTGTTCATCACCGCTGATCACGTGAAAACAGGCAAACCACACCCAGAAGGCTACTTGAAGGGTGCTGAATTGTTAGAGGGTAGTCTCAGCTTCCCAATTACCAAGAAGGTTGTGTTTGAAGATGCCCCCAACGGTGTTAGAGCCGGTGCTGCTTCTGGTTCTACTGTGATCGGTATTGCTACAAGTTTCGGAAAGGCCGCTTTGGAGAAGGTTGGTGCTACTTATGTGGTACAGGACTTGTCAAAGGTGAAGGTGGTTGGTTATTACGAGGGACTTTTGACCCTTGAGATTGATCATTTGTAGAAATAGACCATATAGATACATGAATTGAATACACATATTAGACATATGTATATATATACATCACTTTATATCTCCATATGTGTATAAATGAATACATTTACATATATTGTAAGCGAGCCACAAAAGCCTCCATAAGATGCTCCCATCCCATAAGATTCTATATACAACCGGAAGGACAACACCAATATTTATAAATCACATACACCCAAAGCCCCCATTAAGCGTCCCCATTATACCCCACTGCCAAACCACACCTTCTCATACCTCTCATAGAAATGATACATCTCAAAGACAACTTCAACCATAATTAAATAAATAATAATCCATTCTAGCCTCACACCATGTTTCTCATTCAAAAATGCCAGCAATGCTCTTGACTCGTCTATAGCATAGTCCAGTTTCCTATTGAGAATGGATATACGAGGGTTGATATCCAAGATCTTTGAGGTGTCCATATATATTTTCTCCAGTTTAGGCTCAGACCAATATATATCCGGGGTCTCAACCAGTTCACTGTAGAGGTTCAACTTTCCCCTCAACAGCATCAGACGACCGGTTGATCTCAACACTTCACTACTACTAACTCCAAGGTTTTTCCCAACAGACAAGTTCTCTGTGGTGTTTCTAGTCACTTGGATATGTTTTTCGAGGGCAGTTTCAAGAACAGCAAGCCTTGTTGATCTGGCAATACCAACGGAAAATGCAGCCTTTTCCAAGAGTTCACCTCCATTGGATGGGATCACAATGATTTCGCCCTCAAGAGACGAGGAGGAATATGGCTGTGGATTACCGGGATTACTAGTACTGATACTACCATCGTTATTATTACTACGAGGACTCTTGTCAACTATATAGTCTATATCTTCACTTTCGTGGGCATAGGGGGTAATGCTTGCCCTTGCTACCAGGGGTAAAATCTCCTCCTCTACCGATTCTTCCTCAATACCCCATGCCACTACCGTGCCTGTATGTAATACAAATACATCATGCAACGCAATGTAATCTTCACCTTTAGTGGTTGTCTTAAAATGGACAGCTTCATCTGGGATCAGAATCCTGGCATCGCCAAACCCTTTACTGTGCAATAATTCGATTACGATGTTCAAGTCATATGATTCACAAGTGGTGATACAAGTACACGGTTTGTATGGAGTGAGGGGGGTGGGTGTTGACGTGGTTGTAGAAGTGATCACTATGGGGCCCTCAGCAGATGAAGAGCTCCCCCGTTGGTTAGGAGAAGCCGAGGGCGATGCATCTGAATGAGATCTCTTCTTCTTCTTCTTATTAGCCGTTGATTCAGATACAGAAACCCTTGGTCCTTCGCTTGCTGGACCTGTGGTTCGTCTTAGGCTCTGGGAGGGTATGGTTTTGGAAGACTTGGGCAACTTGGTGGTGGTGATGCTGCCGCTGTTGAAAGGTGTGGGTGAGGATGAAAAAGAGGTACGACCACAGGTTCGGGGGAAGTACGCAATACTATTTTGTGAATCGAATGTATAGAATACACTTGTTGGTGAAGAGGTTGAAGAGACCCCCCACTGGGTTCTTCTCACTGCTCTACTGATAGCCCTTAGTGAAGTCAGATACGTGTGAGCCATTGCATGTACAGCTGCTGCTCTGTGCAAGAGAGGACAGTGCAGCTTTCGCTATTGGATTGGGCAATGACACGAAATAAATAAATAAATAACACAGCCTAGTGATGGTATTCTGTGTATTTTAGAGCTCAAAAAAGTAGAAACAACAATGATGAGTATGGTTCAGTAAGGTCTGGTACGATTTACTATGGCTATTGACAGTCTTCCTGTCTGCAGTTAAATTTCACTATCTGAGGGGAGCCCTTCGGCAGCCGGCTCATCTTCTTGCCGATGTGCCTTCTTTAACTATGCAGCATGCAGATTTACTATGGGCAGGTTTGCTAAGGGCAGGCTTACTATGTGCAGGTTTACTATGGGCAGACTTACTATGGGCAGGTTTACTATGGGTAGATTTAGTATGGGCAGGTTTACTATGGGTAGATTTAGTATGTGCTGGTTTACTATGGGCAGTTGTTATCAGTGAGTAGTACTAGGCAATGACTATCTCCTCAATATAATAAATGGCCCATCCCACAATGATGATTATTATTATCTCGTTAATGTATAAATTAGGCTGGTTGTGTTGTGTTAGAAATTCCATAACACTTAGCCATAAACCAGTCCCTGCCTGTCTACGGCCTGCCTACTGCCTACCTACTGCCTACCACTATAGAGCCTGGACCCTGTAAATACCTAGCTGTTCATCCACGAACGTCCTCAGCAAAACTTGACTCTACGTAAAAAAACTGTAAAAGGAATTCATTTCACAATGCATAAGCCGCTTCATTGTATACCACCCCAAATATCACCCCCTCCCCTCCCCACCTCCCCATGGTAATTCTTCCACTCTCCTCCCACTTCTCCCACTCTGCTCCCACTGATCACCTCCTCCTCCTCTTATCTGAAGCGATTGCCCGATAAGGTAACCGCGGCTGCAGGAAGGCGCGCGGTGGGGAAACTACGGCGAAACCCGAATCACATTGGGATAGCCAATTAGCATAATAACTAGTGGGAAGAGGGGGGAATTATTGTTAAAGTGAGATCTTGATAACTATCCAAAGACCACCTTAAATCAACACCTGGGTCAACTGGCTGACACTCAACTACTTTTGATCTCTCCATTGCTTGCAATCACCGTTAGAATTCCCCATTAGATATCTCGCAATCAGCTAATTGCTTCTAACATCACATTATGCTCCTCCAGATAATCAACGAGTTAACTCACAACGAGCTCACCCTCTCTATCATAGAGAGCGTTATATTTTTTGGAATTATATACAGGTATATACTTTACCCCATATATTTCCACCCGCTTAGCCGAGTCCCGGGCCCCAAAATCGCCTGCTTGACCCAATATTGGATCCTCTATAAGGCATGGGCCAATCAGAGGAACCAATACGTGCATCTTCTACACCAGCAATATGGACCAGTGATTAGAATCGCGCCTATGGAAGTTGACATTGCAGATCCCTCGTATATCAAGGATATCTACGTTGGAAACTTCGACAAAACATCGTTTTATGAGAACTTCACCGCCTATGATGAATTCAACACCTTTTCCACCCTCACCAAGTCCCCCCACAGAACCAGCAGAAAGGTGTCTAACAAGTTCTACTCCAAGAGCAGAGTGACAGCCCCAGACATTCAATCCAGAGTCACCAAAGTCATTGCAAAGACAGCCTCAATAATAAACCGAGAATCTGCTTCACCCCACAAACCCATTGACACCTTTCTGCTGTTCCAGCAGATGGCCATGGATGCAGTGTGTGCATTTTCATTTGGTTCAAATGGGTATATATCGTTACTCGACGATCATCTCAAGGAAGGTAAAGATGTCATAGCCAATTTCACACTCCAGTCTGAAGGCTGGTTCTGGGTCACCTCTCAGCCTCAGTTCTACTCCATGGCTGTGGCTGCAGAGATCAAAAGAAGCTCCAAGTTGGCATATACCTGGATAAAGGAGCAATTCGATAGCTGCTGTGGTGAGGTTCAGGAGGGAAAACAGGACGAAGAGACTCTGGTGTCTGTTTTGGTTCAAGGTGGTAAGTCTCCCAATCAGGCAGCTGCTGAAGTGTATGACCATGTGGCAGCAGGTCATCAGACTACAGGCATTACTCTAGCATATCTGTTCTGGAGAATGGCCCATCATCCTGAAATTCAGCAGAAATTGATCACGGAGATGGAGTCATTTAGAGGCAGCACTGTTTCTGGTGATATCACAGTGCCCTCGTATGCTCAAGTAGACGATCTCCCATACTTAAATGCTGTATTACAGGAGACATACCGCCTTCATGCGGCAATTCCAGGACAGGAGCCACGCCTAGCACCTCCAAAAGGGCTCATTTACCATAGACAGAGTTCCTCATCATCCTCATCACCAGCTTCTTCTCCTTCAATTATCATACCTGGGGGGACCACAGTGGTGATGCAACCTTACACTCTACATAGGGACCCCTCTCTCTTTGAGGATCCAGAGGAGTTCATACCAGAAAGATGGCTCACTCAAGATGAGGGGAAACTCAAGGCTATGAACAAGAACATGATGGTTTTCGGATCGGGCATAAGAATGTGTATAGGTATGAATCTGGCAGTAGAGGAGATGAAGCTTATGGTGAGCACCGCGTTTGCCCATTTTAAGGTCTCTTTAGACCCTTCTTTCGATTATGATACAAATATGGCAATGGCCGATAAATATACAACACATCCAGCAGGATATGCCACAGACTTGATCTTCGAGAGATTATGAGGGTGTTGTGTGGGCGACAGTTCATCGGTTGCTAGACTCATCATTCATAGCCTACACTGGCTGTCTGGAGGTGGGGAACCTGTTCTGTCCGGCACAACGTTCACAATTATATAAATGTTGTTCAGTTACATTTCTTCTTTATAATGAATGCCAAGTTATAATATATATATATATATATATAAATATTATTAAGTTTTATAATGGTGAACCAACAGTCCATGGAGAGCCTCCTCCTATCTAATGGGTAGTGTAAGCACCGCATAATATGCAGTGTCATGCAAACGCCGCACGCAGAAAAAGTTGATTTTTCACCCGCGAACTGCAGGGTACAATGGAACGTTATCAATAGATAGGAGTATTTATATTTATGTGAAGAGCGAAACGTAGATATAAATACAGCTAACAAAGTATCTACAATGTCGGGCTTACCAAATTTGGCGTCTGACGCCGTGCTCAAGGCCTCAGCACCTGTGCCTGAAGGGTTCTTGGAGGTGAAGGGAGTTGACTACTCCAAGCCAGAGAGCAGAAACATGAATGCAGTGGATCTCATCAAGAGCATGAAGACCATGGGATTCCAAGGCTCCTCATTATCTGAAGCTTGTGAGATTATTGATGAGATGAGGGCCTGGAGAGGAAAACACACCAGTGAGCTAGAAGAGCACGAGAGGAAGGGTGAGTTTGATGAGGCAGGATATCAGAAGACCACCATTTTCATGGGCTATACCTCTAACTTGATATCATCTGGTGCAAGAGACACCTTGAGATTCTTGGTTCAACATAAGATGGTGAGTGCTATTGTTGCATCTGCCGGTGGTATTGAGGAGGATCTGATCAAGTGTTTGGCTCCTACATATATGGGAGAGTTCCATTTGAGGGGAGCCAAGCTCAGAGACGAAGGAATGAACAGAATCGGTAACCTCATCGTACCCAACGACAACTACTGTAAATTTGAAGAGTGGATTGTACCTGTGTTGGACACCATGCTTGAGGAGCAAGAGGCCGGTGTTAAGAAGAACGGTGAGGCTGCCCTTGAAGCCGACACCGGTTTCTGGACTCCCTCCAGAGTCATTGACAGATTAGGAAAAGAGATAAACGACGAGAGATCTGTATTGTACTGGGCCCATAAGAACCAGATCCCCATCTTCTGTCCTGCCCTTACCGATGGTTCCATTGGTGACATGTTGTTCTTCCACACCTTCAAGGCTTCACCCAAACAGCTCAGAATAGACATTGTTCAGGATATCAGGAGGATCAACTCTCTCTCCATGGAGGCATCCAAAGCCGGTATGCTTATCCTCGGCGGTGGTTTGATCAAGCACCACATTGCCAACGCGTGTTTGATGAGAAACGGTGCCGATTATGCCGTTTACATCAACACCGGCCAAGAGTTTGACGGTAGTGACGCCGGAGCCCGTCCTGACGAGGCTGTTTCATGGGGTAAGATTAAGGCTGAGGCCAGAAGCGTGAAAGTGTTTGCAGACGTGACTTTAGTGTTGCCCTTAATCGTGGCGGCCACCTTTGCAAGTAAATAAAAGGTGTTTAGAGGATACTTAGGGGGTGATTAGATGACACTTTTAGATATACGAGTGATTAGATGGCACATTTAGATATAACGAGCTTCTATATAACGGCAACTCCATTCTACGTAACGAATCTGTTCAACAGTGCACAGGGAACTGGATATATCCTAAGCTGTCAATGACTACACGTATGTCAACTACACATATACTAGTATAGTATATCCGTAGTTTAACCAACGGCAACTAATTCTTATCATATGCATTAATGACCAAATATACACAAGGTAAACCATAAAAACACATAGATATATCCCATCATTTACAGCCGCCCTCTCTCGCCCTCTCGCCCTGTGACCCCCTTTACCCTTATACAGTCACCCTTTCGGCAACCTTTGGCGCCCAGGCCTCAGCCTTGGGACGTGCAGTGTTGTATGGAATATAAGCAGCATTGGTGTATGTGAAGTTCTCATTGTGCTTCTCTGGCAATGGGTATGCCCTCTGCGAAATCTCGCTCTCCTTCAACTTGTTTGGTGGGGTATCGGTACCGTAACCCAACCAGTAATGCCAGCCGGGCTCGACCTGTGACATGTCTGGTCTCCAGACGTTGGCGTACTCGACCCATCTTGTACGGAGGTGGATTTCCTCGGCGTTCTGTGTCTCGTAGAACTTGTTGCCGTGGTCGTCGATTCCCACGAGACTACCAGACTTTGTGTCGTTGATGGTTGCTATCTGAATAAGGGATCTCTTGACACCGTTGCGCCAGAAGTTGCGCAGTGTACGAGCAAGTGAGACTGACATTGTGTGTATGTATATATGTATATATGTATTGTCTGAGAATATTGAGATTCTTTTGTCCAATCGGATTATACGAACTGTATGGTGATGGTGACTTGTTTGATCTTTCTTGTTTGATCTTTCTTGTTTGAGGTGTCTTGTTTGAGGTGTCTTGCACAGAGATTAGTTGGATACCCTGCCTGTACAGCACTGCTATCTCAAACTACTCCACAAAGGTTGATTATATTTTCAGTGGAAATAGCCAAATCACCACAAATAAAGTGAATCTAATTGAACAACTAGAGATATCAAATACAGATATCAAATACAGATATCAAATAGAGATAACAAATAGAGATAACAAAGGTGGGATGAATCACTGTGGATGGTTGTAATGTTATTGTCCCGTATTGTTCTAATGTTCTTGTCCCGTATTGTTCTAATTATCTTGTCTCGCCTGTAATGTTCTTTCTCAATTGTATCTCCTTCTCTGGTCTTTACTTCCCTCTCTGTCTGTGTAACCCTCAGCTTATTCCTTCTCCCCTCTATGCTGTGTAGCTAGCCCAGCCAGCCAAAGCTCTGCCAAAGCGTCTGCCAAAGAGCAGTGTGCCTGGTTATTGTTAGGCGAGGGCCACTTTTGTATTGTTGAGCCTTTCTGTGCAAATCATTGGCTGAAACAGGTCGTGTGGAAGTGAAAGGATGCAGATGGGTACAAAGACGACTCAATAAGGTAGTGTGATGACTAGAGGGATCCAGTGGGGACTACGCCAGGGACGCCAGAGGGACGCCAGAGGGACGCCACAGGGACGCCACAGGGACGCCACAGGGGGGGTTATAGTGGGAGGACATAGTTGGAGGGCATAGTTGAAGGGCACAGTGGGTACTCGTAGAGGGACCATTACTGAAAGGGTATAGAGACAGTTATATACTATTTGGTAGAGAAAACTTGTAGACAGGAACTCGTGAAGAAAACTCGTAGAGAAAACTTAGAGACTGAACTTGTAGAGAAAACTTGTGGAGATAACTTGCGCAGGGAAATTAGAGGGTGAACTTAGAGAGAGAACTTAGAGAAAGAACTTAGAGAGGAAACTTGTAGAGAAAGCTTGTATAATAAGCTTGCGGAGAGAAAACTCGTAGAGTGAACCAGTCGCACATATCTTAGTGCCCCCTATAGCTAGAATGAGTTATATGGTGCTACTCATAACAGTGTATATCTATCCACTAACACCTCCTGAATATGCTCAATATTGCACTAAATAATACTCATTATAATTATAATCTCTATATCTTTACTACTTAATATATGTAAGCAATTTGTCAATCTCGCCCTCGCTACCAAGCCAAATACCACTTCTTTCGTGGATCTTCTTTGGCACAAGCGCCAGGATACGCTCTCCCCTGTCGTTGACAGCCTTACCACCCGCCTGCTCTAAAAGGAAAGCCATTGGGAAACATTCATACAAAACTCTGAGCTTACCAGTTTTCGACTTGGAATCGGCTGGGTATCCAAACAGTCCACCATACAAAAGTGTTCTGTGTACATCAGCAACCATAGATCCAATATACCTAGCAGAGTATGGCTTGCCGTTTGCCTGTGGCTTCTTCAAGCTAGCAACGAAATCCTGTGCTCCCTTGTCCCAGTAGTGAGAGTTACCCTCATTGACCGAGTAAATGGCCCTGGTCTTTGGGATCTGCAAGCTGGCGTTGGTCAAGATGAACTCTCCCAAATGGGTGTCCAAAGTGAACCCATTGACACCTTGGCCCAGAGTAATCACCAAGTGCGCAGAGGCACCGTACATGGTGTAACCTGCAGCAACCATTTCGGTTCCTGGTCTCAAAACATCCTTGATGCTTCCCGAAGAGCCTGGCAATAGCCTGTAAACGCCAAAAATGGTACCGACAGAAACACCGGCATCCAAGTTGGAGGAACCGTCAATTGGGTCACACACCACGGCATAGTTGCCTTTGCTGCTCTCAAACACAATGAGGTCCTCCTGTTCCTCACTCACCAGCACTTTAACGTTGCCGCTGGCCTTCATAGCATTGATGAAGATCTCATCCCCAATCACATCGAGCTTCTTCTGGTCATCTCCGGTGGCATTCTGGAACCCAGCTAACCCAATCAGGTTCACCAACTCGGCTCTTCTGATTGTGTGGGCAATGAATTTGAATGCAAACTGTAGAGAGTTCAAAAGCAGGGTCAGCTCACCAGTTGCCTTTGGACCAACCTTCTGTTGCTCTTGAAGGATAAACCTTGTAAGGGTAATCAGATCCGTTTCAATTGGGGCCTGCTCAGACATGATGTGTGATATGCGTGACGTATGTTATGTATGTGATGTGTAAATACAGATATGAATGTATATACAGATATGTATGTGTAAATACAGATATGAATGTATATATAGATAGATATATACTTGTATGTTACACCAGGAAACACTGGGTCAACCTCTGTTCCAGAAAAACAACGGGGGAGTAGCAACATTTATACCCCGGAAACTCAAATTGCCTTCATCCTGCAACCTGTCCGACCCCAGCATATCACACGGTACGTACGTACGTACGTGCGCACTACGCCTGCCCGTCTCTCTACGACTAACCATTACAAAGCCAATAAGGCATATGTATGTAGCCTGTGAGATTCCACTCATTAAAGGATCGGTAGCCTTTGGGCCAGTGGATGGCCAGTGGGTGGCCAGTGACTGGTGGCTGCCCCTCGTCTAATCGTTGATAAAACGGAGCGAAAAGATGTCCCACCGTCCACCAATATGCATCCAGAAACGGTCATCAGCCGACATAATCTGTTCCGGGCAAGGGCCAAATGAATATGAATAGGGTGGAGGGCATAGGGTGGAGAAGGCGCTTCCGGGAGATGGAAGGAAAACTGACTATCAAATAACAAAACATACAGCATAGCATGCAGGAGGTGCAGTTTATGTTGCTTTTTCTGCTTCAAGGCACATAGTACAAGACACTTTTTGAAAGGTTGGCTATGCCTATGGAGGCATTGCTTCGGAGGGCTTCACTCCTTGGGAGGGAGAGATGCGTTTGAGATGAGGCTCTACACTGTGTGCAATAACTGAAGTGATTCTATTCGCTTCATGGTTGGAGTAATCTGTGGGAACGTTGGAATAACCTGTAGAAACGTTGGAGTAATCTGCTGGAAGGTGTACTATCTCTCCCGATATATCCAGTGGTGGATATCGTGTTTTACCATGTCCCCCTTGCCCTCTCGCTTGGCCAACGTTCCAATAGAATAGGCGTATTGAAATCGGTTTTGTGGGGTATGCTGGCATACCATAAAATGATCATGCAGGAGAGAGAGCGGCGCCCCGGGAAATAGGCTTGCGTGCCAAGGCAGAAGGAAGAACACGGTGTGCGGTGTGGGCGGGTGCAGTACAAACGGGTGCAGTACAAGCGGGTAAACACCACACAGAGTGACAATTGCTAATGCAGCTCATCGCTTCCTCACACCCTACCATCTCCGGGGCATGTTGTACATGCTGGGACAATGCCCTAGTATGCTAGGAGATGGTGGGCCTGCTGTTGGTTGTAAAGGGTTGGATTGTGTGCATCCTTCCGAGGTTTCGGTTATTTCGTTCAGAAGGGAGCAGAAGGGAGACAAGTATTCCAGGGAATAAAGGAAATAGCCCCAGCCAGTCAAACACGTCGGGTGGAGAAATGGGCACACCTCCAGGGAGGGGTTCCTGATCTGTGGGTGATGGAATGGTGCCACGTAACTTAGCTTAGTATTAAGGTGGATTGGGGTGGATTGGGGTCTCTTAACTGGTGGGTGTCGCCAGAGGTGGTAGGCGTGGTAGGCGTGGTAGGCGTGCTAGAGGTGCTGGGCGTGCCAGATTTGATAGGCGAGCTAGGCCTGCTAGACGCTGTCTCATATGCCTATTCGGTGGTTACTATTCGGTGGTTACTATTTAATGGTTACTATTTGGTGGCCAAACGGCTTTACTCTCTCCCCTCTTCCCCAGTCCTCTCCCCTTGTCCCCTCCACTTTTTGTATCCGATTGTGTAACACACTTCACCTATTTGTGTAGTGGTTGCTGGCCCTAAGAAAATTGCAGAGAATGACAGATTATCGGTTACATAACATCCTCACTACTATTACTACTATACACTATGTATCCCTACATCACAACGCTCCCTTTGCTTCCTCTCCCTCTGCTTCCACTCCTCCTACTCCTCCCACTCCTCCCACTCCCTCTGCTGCCTCTCTATATTTTCTATTGGCACCCTCTCCGACGTGCATAACGTAAGGCACGTACATAATAATCCCGAGTGGAAAATAGCTCGAGACCCGAAGAGCTTCCCTTCCGTGCCTTGTCTGTAGCTTGTGAAGGCTGGCTTCCCCTCCATGATCTGCGAGAGAAGATATGAGATATAGCAATGCAATCATATTCAACTGAATAATCCTTTCATTCTGCATTGTTTGTAGATATTCTCATTTCCTTTTCCATTTCCGTTCTCATTTCGATTTCCACTTGATCGTTTAGGCTTCAACCATTTGGCATTGTTATCGGTGTTGTAATCCCCACATCGGCCTACCACACCGGACTACCACACCGGACTACCACACCGGACTACCACATCATTCTCCCGCTACACTTGGCCCTACACTTGCACTTACACTCGCACCTGGTATCTCATTTAGCATCATTTTATAATATACACAGCAGAGGTATAGAAAAATCACTGGCCATAACACTAGCTAAACTTTAGTGATACCATCAGCATTCGGCGTCAGCATTCGGCATCATCATTCTGCATTAACACTTTGCATTAGCATTTCTTCACTATTCTTTTTAACGTCTGCAGCGGATCACAGATTAAAAAACAGGCGCTCACATAGCCATTGCAACAGTTTGGACATCACCGAACTATCACCACATTCCCCATATGTCTGTACATACCATGTCTAAAAAGCCTGTGGGGTCTCTTCCTTCCGGCAGATCAAAACTTCAAGGGAATCCCACATCACTGCAGAGATCAACTGCTTCATCTTCATCATCGTCATCTAATGCAAAGCCACCAGCAGAGCAGACTACTCCTCTGAAGGGGGGTTGGGCAGCTGCTCTTGCTCCTCAATCTAACAAGACATCTACATCTTTACACAATAATAGTTCGTTCGGGGTTCCGACCCAGTCTAATAATGTCTCAGTGAACTCTAATTCAAGGCCACACGCGAGAACAGCAGCAGCAGGTAAGCAATCAGCGAACGAAAGTTTGCCTGTTGCTACAGGTGCTGATTCCAGAAAAGAGAGGTCAGCTTCTCCTTCCAAGGAAGGTACAAAAGGTACAAAGAAAGAGTTCCAAGAAGGGGCTCACGTTCAGACACACACCGAGATCGCCGCGTTTAATATGGCTGAGGTGATGACATCGCTTGACAAGTCACATGATGATGTTGTGTCATACGCTGCTAGGATGCGGTCGACTCCAGCCCACAACAGAAACACCAACTGGCCTGAAATATTAACATACAAGGCGCCATCTGACCTGACCGGTTGGGTTAGCAAGCCAGCCAGAGGGAGTGGTAATGGCAGTGGTAATGGTAGTGGCACTGGTAGTGGTAAGGGTAGAGGAGGAGGAGGAGGAGGAGGAGGAGGAGGAGGAGGAACCCAAAACAGCAGGAACCCTAGAGATCACCAACCATCCACCACACATAACGGGCCCGATATCTTGGGAATGTTAAATAAGAGTTTAGGTAATTAAGTATATAGCATGTATAGTGAAAATGAGGTGTTTGAGATAATTACGTGGGGAAGAAGTATAGCAAGTAGACTGAGAAATTAAAGTTGATTAAACTATAGCTCGACACTACAAGACATGGAGATATATCAGTGTGGAAACATATCAGAGTTTAAACATATTGGAGTTTAAACAAATTAGAGTTTAAAAACAGTAGTATATAAATTACCCTCCCTATGTACTAATGATCCACTCGTATTTACATCCAGAAAACTTTATTTGTAAATGCATAAAACTGACGCGTCGCGTTAGCACATGTGCTCATGCTGAGACACCCTTACATTATGGATATAACCCCCTTTCTAAGCCCGTCGTTAGGTTGAAGGGACATATAGGGGACATATTATAAATTAATCGGATAAGTGATTGAATCGATTTGCGGAGATCAGCTGATCATTTTAGCAAGTTTCACATCTGTGGATTAGGAACACGAAGGGTCTCTGTAGAGCGTGGGGGTGTAGGGACTGAGGGCAGCCAACTCAGCCAACTCAGGCATTCCAACTTCGGCATCCCAAACACACTAAACTGGGCACGATAATATTTTACAATCACTACAAATTAACCAATTATTTAAATAATCTTGTCAAATAAACTCGTCTAAATTTGACAGTATCTGGATTGACAAGGTGTCTGGAACCTTATCGGATACTTTGTGACCGGTATGATATCAGATGGTAGGATCTCTCAGTGCTCCCCCACCCTCATCTCCCCTACAGGCTGATCCAATCTGTCTCGTTACGTGTCACTATTATTATTGCTATTATTATTGCTATTATTATTACTATCATTATTATTATTATGATTATCACGATACGTGGCTGATATAAGCACACCTACAAAATATATTGACACCTACTATTCACTAACCATAGTTAATTAGTAGTGGCTTTGCTTACTGCCAACGACCTGAGCCGAGAGAGAGAGAGAGAGCTGCAATTTGCGCAGCAGAAGCAGCAGCAGCAGCAGGAGCAGAAGCAGCAGATGATGGTAGTGTGTGCTACAATGATCCTGGTATAGAAGGTGTTTCATGCACCTCTTTCCTTTTAGCAGTCAGACAGCTGCCTAAAGAAATCCGCAGCACTGCCCAAAAGATGCGAATCTCATCTCCTTTTGAGTAACATAGTAAAGGGGCCTGATGCGCGGTGCTTTGCTGCTGTGCTGTGCCGCTCCGCTGTGCTGTGCCATGCTGTACTGTGTGTTACCTGTAGAATCGCAGCCAGCCAGGCTGGCGGCGGTTAATTCAATTCTTGATGAAACCACTTCTATTCCGGATTGCCTTATTGAGCCAGTCAGGCACCTACATGTAGTTGCATTTGATTCAAACTGCTAGATGCCTGTCTCTCTCTCTCTCTCTCTCTAAAAGAAGCCTGTGCATGGTGAACGTTTCGGACATCGGCGATGAAGAACCAGGACCGAATGAGACATGCTTCCTTTTTGTGGCTGAGCTTCGGTAACAGCCACGGCAACAATGGCCCGCTTGTGGGGAAGTTGATAGGCATTAGGTATTTGAGGGAAATCAGTAAGGTTGGAGCAACAGCAAAAAATAAATCATCGCAACTGTGCTGAACTCACTTGAAATCCAGTCAATATCGATTGAGGAAGCCCCCCAGGCTGCTTGCTGCATAAAAACCAGTAGAATCAGCGCTGTGACACTAGTAGAACGGGCCCAAACTAAAGTGCATTCGTTGGAACGCTCCAGCCAGTCCGATACCAAACACACCATGAACCCTAGGCGATGAGATGATGCAAGATGCGTTCTGGTACACGTAGGCAAGACTGCAAGCAATACCATAAAAGGATAGAATCAAGGCAGGAAACATGTGTGTATTCTAGATGGGTATCTCCTAAGATCAAACAGGGTGCCATTCATACCTGTATCAAACTATTGCATTGTTTAGGCTTTTGCAGATCTCTCGTCGATGTAGCATCGCACCCACGTTGCCTTTACGCACTGTACCTACCGAAGGAGTTACTGAAGAGAGTACTACAGGTACTGCCACGGGCCATTGATGGATCGAAATGTTCCTCTAATACATATTGTACATATACCTTACATGAAATCTAGAGGAGCGCAGGTATTACTGCCGGGCGGAAGGACAGTACAGCTGGGCAGAAGGAGAGTACAACTGGGTAGGAGGACAGTACAACAGGGCAGGAGGACAGTACGGCTGGCCCAGGCCAACATCCACAGGGCCCGAGTTGGTCTGATCCACAGGGCTCGAGATGGCTCTGTGATTTTCCTCCCTATTATGCCAAATGATTGGATCTCCATAAATATACATATCCAATCATGTCCAAATATAATACTCCTATCTCACTATTAATAGCAGTGTATTTTATTTATTGCTGTCATGTCATCTTCCCTTGGATCAACCGAACATTGTATACGACGCATTCATACAGAAATATCCCAGCCCACCGTGAAATAAATTAAGCCCGCGCTTAAAAAGAAAAGCCCCTCGCGTCTCTCATCCGCAGGGCTCAGCCCAGCACTGTAGGACAGCACTGCGTTGCACAGCACTGCACGGCATAGTAGCCACGCCTCTGGCCCCTTTGGCTCAACTCATTGATTATCTCATTATTACATCTACACGAGCTGTCCAAATTCCCCTTCTATAATCCCCTACCCTAAATCCCCTTCTGTAAATCCCCTTCTGTAAATCCCTGCTGAAATTCCTCGATCCCAAATGGGCATCGCCACACCCTTTAGAGTCTCATAGTTACGCGGTATTGAAAATACCTGCAAGATACCCCCCTTCAACCAGGACCTCTTCCACGTACCATCTGTATGTATGCTTTTCTTTTTCCTCTGCAACACGTTGGTGTTTCAACCAGGAAGGCTGATGGTGCAGGTGACACGGGATGGAGAGATCGTCGAGATGCCCGTCGCGGTGCTGGTGTTTTTGCAATATGCGTTGGCCTCTTTGGCAACAGGTTTTTCCAATATAAATACATCTGGATTTGCATATTTGCGGGAAGCTTCATTATAAGGGGTTTTCCTTTTTTTCTCTTTGACCTTGATTAGTTCTATAATTAAGGATATTAGAAACCTTTGAGGGATCTACTATAACACTCCACACTCGCTTCACACACACACACACATAATGAAGGGACTTATTCTCGTTGGTGGTTACGGTACTCGTCTGAGACCTCTCACCCTCTCTGTGCCAAAGCCTCTTGTTGAGTTTGGTAACAGACCAATGATCCTTCACCAGGTTGAGGCTCTTGCCAACGCCGGTGTTACCGACATTGTCCTTGCCGTCAACTACAAGCCAGAAGTGATGGTTGGTGCCCTCAAGTCTTACGAGGAGGAGTACGGTGTCAACATCACCTTCTCCGTCGAGGAGGAGCCACTCGGTACCGCTGGTCCACTCAAGCTTGCTGAGAAGATCCTCAAGAAGGACGACACCCCAATTTTCGTCCTTAACTCCGATGTCATCTGTGACTACCCATTTGAGGACCTCCTCTCTTTCCACAACGCCCACGGCGGTGAGGCCACCATCGTGGCCACCAAGGTTGACGAGCCATCCAAGTACGGTGTCATTGTCCACGACAGAGACATTCCAAACCTTATTGACCGTTTCGTTGAGAAGCCAGTTGAGTTTGTTGGTAACAGAATCAACGCTGGTATCTACATCCTCAACCCATCTGTCATTGACCTCATTGAGATGAGACCAACCTCTATTGAGCACGAGACCTTCCCACAGCTCGTTGAGAAGAGACAGCTCTACTCCTTTGACCTTCCAGGCTACTGGATGGATGTTGGTCAGCCAAAGGACTTCTTGTCTGGTACCTGCTTGTACCTCTCTGCCCTTGCCAAGAAGGGTTCTTCTCTATTGACCCCTGTCTCTGAGCCATACGTCAACGGCGGTAACGTTCTCATCGACCCAACTGCCAAGATTGGTAAGGGCTGTAAGATTGGTCCAAACGTTGTGATTGGTCCAAACGTTATCATTGGTGACGGTGTCAGAATCCAGAGATCTGTCGTTCTCAAGAATAGTCAGATCAAGGACCACGCCTGGGTCAAGAGCACCATCATTGGCTGGAACTCCAACGTTGGTAGGTGGGCCAGACTCGAGGGTGTTACCGTGCTCGGTGAGGATGTTACCGTTAAGGATGAGATCTACGTGAACGGTGGTAAGGTGCTCCCACACAAGAGCATTTCCTCCAACGTTGAGACTCCTCAAATTATTATGTAAATTATTTAATATCTATATCTCCTTTTGTGTTGATCTATGTGATTTTTTATCTCTCTTTTAGTTTGGTGGGTTACTTATAACGGTTGATCTTATATACCAAGGGAGAGCTCTCTGCCCTGTTTGCATTCAGGTTTTCCCTTCTTTACCTCTGCTGCTGCACTTTAATCATAAGTAGGGTCTAGTTTGAACTTTTTGGATGTTCAATTAATTAGACTTCTATGTATAACAAAACAATACGATACCCCCATCTTTGCTTCCAATGCTGTTCCTAGGTGTTCATATAAAGTGATTTTTCGTAGGACCTCCTCTACAATGGGTATCAACAGTGGGTATTTTGCAGTGAGATGAAAAATAAACTATCTGCAGTATTATGCATGGGCGTGCATAAATATGCATGAACATGCATTGTTTTCAGCTGGTGTCACTCTCCATTTATCTATCTATATTTAGACAAAGATCAAGAGGGGTTTCCAAGTAGATGGAAACAAATAGAGATTCAATATTCAGAGCAAGTGGTGTATGGGGTAGAGCAGTAACTAATTATTTAAACTGAATGAGTGTAGACACTCTAGTCTAGTAAGTCTATGCACGTATACACCCATGTCCTCAACTGCTCATGTTGAAAGCGGAGCTCTGAGCTGAGCTGCTTAACGCCCAACCCAAGTCCACTCACTTACTACTCTAGAACTATTGTCTCATGGTGTCTCCTCCAAAGTACCACCTCACCACTGTGATCATCTGTAGTGCTAATTTTGATGACATTGGTTCAAGCCAATAAATATACATTACAAGTGATTCTGGCCATTTATTCACCGTGTGGTGTGGTCCTTTACTCTCTCACTGAGCCCTGCCGGTACTGCAGGGTGCCAATAGTAACTGGTCATAGCGAGAAGCCAAGCCATAGTGAACTTTAACTATGGCAGTCCCCACTATGGCCGTTCCCCCTATGGCAGATGATCTCATATTATTATAATATCCATTAAAATAGATATATATTCTAATAAATATTCTAATAAATATTCTGAAATATGAATTGGTGTAACTAGTTTCACTATGGCCGTTCCCACTGAGGCCGTTCCCACTGAGGCAGTTCTCACTGGGGCAGTTCCACTATGGCAGCCCCCACTACTGCGTCCCTCACTACGGCAGCCGCTCCTGTCAACTTGGCCCACGCGTTATAGCATTCCTTAACTATTGAAGTGCAACAACCAATTGTGAATCGAGAAAATCAAAACATTTACCAATTTGCCTAACAAAATTTTGTATGGCCAATTTGTTAGGGAAAATTGGTAGGGAAAATTGGTAGGGAAAACTGGTACTGACAATTTGTATGGCCATAGTAAAAATCCGCCATAGTAAAAGTTGTGGTGGTGAAATACACACAGTTAACACAGCAGGTGGATAACACAGTGGGTGGATCAACATAGTAGGTGGATCAACATCGTGAGAGAAAGAGCAAGGCAAGGGAAGGGAAGCTCAGTTGAATTGAGACTGAAATAGTATTGTGAGATATCAGGGTGATATTACGGTGACCGGGGTTGTTGCTTATTGTTGTTATTATTGCCCCGTTTTTGACTGTACTGTACTGCACTGTACTGCATACTCTTCTTACATAGAGTGTGGGATCTCACTATAGTGTATGATAGTACATGGTTCTATATACTGGTATTTGATCTTCCAACCACTATAACTTATCAGCTACTATACTACTGTATCTAGTATACACTATATGGTATAAGCTACAGTGTGTTACAGCGGAGTGAATCTTTATTGCCCAGCATTGTTATTACCCATCGGATCACAGAATTATCACTGATCAAACACCACATACACCGCTCATTTTCATCAAGCCGGTGGTTCATCAACATATTGCATAATATTTCATAATATTTCATTCCATTGGTTCACATTTTCGTTCGTGCTTTCTTTCTAATTGACCACCTGCCCTTCCGCAACCAATTAAGTAGAAATGTCCCTAGAAGAACTTGCACAGGAAACCACGGAGGTAAGTCAAGAAAGAACAACTATTATCTTCACAGACAATTGAGACACTATGCCGATACTAATACTAACGCACTTAGGACCTTGGGTTTAAATCCATCTCAAAGGGTATCACTGTATTACAACCATATACAGACAATGACGACATAAAAGATGGTCATTTGTCGTTATTGGCATGGGCCAGTACCAAGGGGGTATTTGCCATAAGCGATAGAACAAAATTGCATATACATACAGTGACTGCACTTGACACTGTTTTGGCTCAGCAGAT
Source organism: Kuraishia hungarica (assembly GCA_030567555.1). Taxonomy (NCBI): domain Eukaryota; kingdom Fungi; phylum Ascomycota; class Pichiomycetes; order Pichiales; family Pichiaceae; genus Kuraishia; species Kuraishia hungarica. Next base: position 75,023 of record JAJLSL010000033.1, on the reverse strand, counting down.
ATCAGCCAATGGAGAAGGGAATCACACCAATGAAGACAATGAAGAAGAATCCACATTACCAACCTTACCTGAACAGCTCAACATTGATATAACATCGTATACATCGAGTAAAATCACAAAGATCCACTTCAGTGGCGACCAGGAGACCCTCTTTGTGTCTGCCGGAGAGGAGCTGTTTGCCCTCAGGGATGTTAAAGAGGTTGTCACAAACCATGCTGCTACAACCAACGGAACATTAGAATTGGTGTATAGATTTCCTAGGGATATCACCTCATTCAAGCCATCTCCTGTCGATGGTGGATTAGTGGGTGTTCATCTAAATGATGGTGGGTTGTTTGTAGTGCAAACTAAGCCAGTCGGGTCCCCAAGCATCCACACTGTTGTGGCAAATGGAATCACTTCATTTGATTGGATAAGAGGATCTCCTTCAACGGATTCTTCTGTTGCTAATGGCTATATAGTTGCTGGTGTAGCGAACGGTGATTTAAATGTATATAATTGGGCAAGTGCTCAGCCTCAAGCTCAAGCCATACTTTGCTCAGTGGTGGAAAAGCCAAACGATTTAGATTCTGGTATTGTTGCCGTCTCGATCCATTCCCTCACCCCAACTAAATGGCTGGTTGTGTATGCTGAGGGCAGTGACCCAGAGCCAGAAGACCCAATAGATTATAAAGTTGTAATAGTTAGTACACCATCAGATGGTGGTGCTGAATCTCCTGCCCAGTTTTCTGAGTCTGTTGATATTTCCCCCGCCTTTGGATCTATTCCAAGGACCGCCGAGTACTATGCTGTCCACCTGGCCAATTGGAGCAACGAGTTCCCGTCATTGTTCTTCTCTGCTGCTGCACAGTCAACAGAAGTTTCGTGTTTCACCGCTTCAACCGTATACTCCCAACTAAACGACACAGAAAGAGCCCAGTTGCCATTGGATGATGACACTGGAGATGACGATACCCCCCTGGGATTCGCGCTTGATGTATCTAGTCAATTGCCCGTAGCTGAACCATGTAGTGAAGTTGAACAATCTGAGCCATTGCCAAGATTGTGGGTATTGACCAATAGGGGCACACTATTAGGGTGGTATTTTGTTGAGGTTCATGGTATAAAGTCTAATGGGATTAGCATTAATAGAGCAAGAGCAACTCTACAGCAACAAGTTGATTATGCAAGAGATCACAGCATTAAGTTGACAACTGGTGTTAATAAGGCGGCTCCAACAGTTGAACCAGCCCAACCAACTGCCGAAAAGAGCACATTTGGCACCTCTACGGCAGCTCCCTTTGGCGGTAACTCGTTTGCTCCATCTAGTGGAACGTCCCCATTTGCCTCATTAACATTAGGATCCAACGAAAAGAAAGTGGTTGGACAAGACGGTACAAACACAGCATCTCCATTTGGAAAGCCATTTGGATCATCTGCCACTGCTCCTTCCTCTGGGTTGTCTGCTCCTGCATTTGGGTCTTCTGCGCCCTCTTTTGGAGCCTCCGGGTTGGGCACTTCATTATCTGCCGCACCCTCCTTTGGATCTTCTGGCTTTGGAGCTTCTAATACTCCTGCCTTTGGATCATCTGCTGCTCCATCAGTTGGATCATCTGCCGCTCCTGCATTTGGATCAGGCGCTGCCCCATCATTTGGATCAAGCGCTGTCCCAGCATTTGGATCTCATGGGTTTGGCGCCACCACTTCAAAACCCGCGTTTGGTTCAACTGGATTTGGAAGCCAACCTTCTTCATCTCCACAAACAGCCGCTTTTGGTTCTAGTGGACTTTCGGGTGGCTCTACATTTGGTAAAACATCATTTGGTCAAAGTGGTTTTGGTTCCACCACTGGCAGCACAACAGCGTTTGGAAGTAATGCCGCTGGAGCCTTCGGATCAGCCACTGGGGGGTCCTTTGGAGGAACAACTGGAGGATTTGGTGCTTTTGCTTCGAAAGGTAGTAATGCTGGAGGATCACCATTTGGTACTTTAGGACGTAGCGATGATACTACTGCAACCGCCAAGCCAGCCACTTCTTCATCTTCTCCATTTGCCTCAATTGGGTCAAGTAAGAACTCGATTTTCGGTTCTGTAGATCAGAACAAACCTGTTGTCGACATTACTACAACTAATATTGCCACACAGCCAAAGAAGGTGGAAGAGCCACCTAAGCAAACCACCACCACCACCACCTCAATTGGCAGTTATGGATCTCTTACATCCACTAAGGGACAACAACCATCTATTTTTGACAAAGCTTCAACAACCAGTGCCCCAGCAGCCAACCCATTTGGAAGTTCTACCACTAAACCATCTGCTGTTTTTGGCTCCTTTGGCTCCTTTGGTGTATCTGCCTCCTTCAAGCCATCCTCCACAGTTAAGGATTCACCTCGTATCACTCAACTTTTAGATAGTGAGGAAGAGGAAGACGAGGAGGAGGAGGAGGAGGATGATGATGATGTTGAAAGTGGGCAATCCAATGCAGATGTAAGTGATTCCGATGATGTTGTGTCTCTGCCCAAGCCAATGCCATCCATAGCAACAAAATCACCGTTTTCATTTGGGTCATTGAACCTTAATAAGGATGTTAATGATAAGTTTTCTCCATTTGAGGGGTTGTCTAGGCTGGACAAAGAGGACGAGAAGGTGGACAGTGAAGAGAGAGGGGGAATTGATGAAAGTGGAATGGAAGAAAGTGTTATCGATAGTAATGCTGACAGCGCAGTTGACAGTGTTGTTGATGAAAGCAATATGGAGAGTGTTAATGCATCAGATGATGAACAATTATCTGATGAGGAAGATGTCCCAGAGACTACTGTTGATCAAACAGTTGATGAATCTGCTGATCAAACCGGTGACCAAACAGTTGACGAATCCGTTGACCAAACTGCCGATGAAGTGACTTCCACTCAGGTCACAGAAGGTGAACCAACCGTGGACCAGTCATGGAGTGGATTGGACGAAGAGGAAGTGTCAGAGGAAGCGTCAGAGGACGAAGATGGAGATGAGGAGGATCAGGAAGCGTCAGAGGACGAAGATGAAGATGAAGATGAAGACGAGGAGGATGAGGAAGATGAAGAGGATGGTGGAGAAGATCGGGAACCTATTAAACCAGTTGAAACTACAACCCCTTCACTTACCACAAAACCTCTCTTTGGAAGTACAGGTGGATTTGGAAGTGGGACTAACGGTACTTTCTCTTTTAATAAGCCAGAGAGCACCACCACTAATGGATTCTCTTTCAGCAAACCAGAGAGTGACACTGGTTTCTCTTTCAATAAGCCCGCAGGGCAGACAGTGCCTGCCATGGCTTCTACACCTATTGCGCATCCAGCTGTCCTAACTCCTTCAGCATTATCCCCTTCAACAACCTCCCCTTCACCAGTTGCTCCACCTGCTTCAAAGCCTATAGTTCCTGCAACACTCCCAGCTCAATTTGCTCCATTAGCTACATCAGGTGATTCTGCGGCTTTAACGCCAAAACCCGTTGAATTAAAAGAGGTCTCACAACAAACCTCTTCCTCTTCTAAGCAAGTCCAATCGTTTGAAGACGATGCTGTTTACCTTGGTAGAGCCAATGAGCCCAAGTCTGTTGCTCCATATGTAACATTGGACAAGGTCCAATACCCTCCTCTTAGTAAGGATAAGGTAGAGGCCACCATGGAAAAGCTGTATTATGATATGGATGCAGAGCTGGAAATCCTCGAGCTCAACGTAACTAATTTGGGCGATTTCATCACTGATCATTCGAGCAATCTCCCCATCAACACAGACAAGTGCCTTGAGTTCCCATCTGTGTGGAGACTCAGTGAGACCACCTCCATAGCCAAAAGACTGGACACCACGCAAAAGTCGTTAGATGGAGTTTCAGGAGAATTGGAAAGGGATCTGGCCAAGATTGACGATGTAAAGGGTCAATTGAACTCACTTTATGGTGTTGTGTCTGTAGCCCAAGAAGCATTGTACACTATGCAAGAGTTTAAGAACAAGCATAACCTGTTGAAGAAGAGGCCCCTTGACTTCCAACAGTTCAACTTGAGGAAATCGCTGCGTATTAAATTAGCCCGTGTGACAAAACTGGAGGATCAACTGAGAGCATTGCTTCTTATTGCTAAGGGGGCTGTAGATTCTGATATTTTGATCCAGAATCCTAAGAAGTTGGAAATGATCGTATCCACTATTGACGGGGCTATAAGGAGGCATAGGGCTGTAGTGGGGGGCTTACTTAAAGAGGCGGAAAGTTACCGTTACCAAGGTGGTTCTTTATCTTCAGCTGATGTTTCATCGCCTTCTCCATCTTCTTCTACATTAGTGTTGTCCAACAGAGTTGACAGGGCCGACATTGATGACTCAAATGATCTCAGCAAGGCAATGACTCGTTTACATATTGATAAGATCAACACCTGGAGGTGTTCAACATTGGCTATTTCTCAAGCTCTAAGCCACAGGAGTCTCAGGGCAAGGAGTCTAAACTAGGGACCCCGTGGTGGGGGGCGGCGAGTACTGTGTAATAATGAACGTAATATAATCATACACCCATTATACATTGACAATTGAGTAAATCCACCATTGAGTAAATCCACAATCGAGTAAATCCACAATCGAGTAAATCCACCATTGAATAAATTCACCGTCTAGTAAATTCACAATTAAAAATTCACAACTAAGTAAATCCAGTCATATAGTCTAAATATCCTATCAATAAATGGCTCCTCCATGCCCTCTCCCCCCACCCCCCATACTAAATGGCCCGCAGATTATATCTAGGCACATCTCTGCCATAGTAAATCTACCCCATAGTAAGGCGGCACTCCCACACAATACAGAGAGAGAGAGAGAAACGGACAGAAGAGCGGGGTGATAAATCTGGTTGAAGCTGTGAAATATTGCCAAAATACTCTAAATACTTTAAAGTGGCTATATTTCAAGGTAGTTACAGTTGTAACTGGAGTGATTTAATCCGTGGAGTAATCAATTGAACCAGTCGGTGGACAATTGAGGATATCCTAGGTGACTATCACATAGTTGAAAGAGTCATTCAATAGTCATTTAACCATTGACACCTCAGAGTTGCTTCGACTCACATACCATATAACAATCGGAGATCTACAACACAAGGTGGAATCTGTTACCCATCACACTATCCACAACTATATGGCTGATAATTGCTTTTATCTCCAGCCAACACACACATACACTGTACTATAATACACCACCACTACCGCCCCACAAAAAGTATCATACACCATATGAAGAAATACACCAGATAAACAAACCATATAGGTACACTACATATAAACATTTCATCCGCACTACAAGATGCCCCCTTTAAACGTCAGGCTGATGTCTGGTGGAAGCCAACGGACGTCCCTTAGAACCAACGAGGCATCATTGGTGGTGGGAAGGAACACAACATCCATAGTAACAACACCCTCAACATACAACTACGGCAGATCAAGGCTGAAGCCTCATGTGATCACAAGGGAAAACTCTCAAACTAATTTGGATGACCCAGCAGCGGCAAGGCTGCATAGAGAGAACTCCGATCTATCTGGGTTCAGCGCAGGAGGTGGTGGAACTGGAACTGGAAGTGCCATTGCCGATGCTGATGATATGTACAATGAAGAGGAGGATCTATCTCTAACGGAGCCACTACAACTCTCGGTGAAGTTCCATGAACTCAGAACGTCATCAGAGGATGTTCTGCTGGATATTTCATTGATCCCAGGTGCGCGCGAGGGTCACGTGGCTGAAATGGAGGCCCTTGAGGGGTCTACCAAAAAGGTTTACTTCATCCTCAAGAGACCCCAAGAAGAGAGTGCCAAAAAACAAATCGCGCCAACACCAAGTGGTGGTGGTAGTGGCGTCAATACTAATAACAACAACACACTGGGTGGTGCGAACGCCTCTAACAATACCAATACCAACACCAACACCAACAATGTGATATCCATACGATCTGGCCCACTCCAGGCGCTCATGGATCTCAAAGTAAGGAGTCAGGTTTTGGTAAGGTTGAAGTCCAAAAAAGACGTTGAGGCCGATATGGTGGAAATAGGCATAAAAGACCTGTACCTGTCAAGAGGTGATATGTGGAATATCTCCTCCTTTCTGTGTAAGAGCTGTTTGTATAGATCTCAGAGAGTATCATTCGTAGACAATGCCATAAGAGGCACAGTAAATGTAATATATAGGAACGGTAGAAAAGTGTTTTCTGCGTATGTGGGCGAAAACACGAGAATTGTATTCAGGTCTGAATCTGCAAGGCTAATTTTCTTTATCCAAATATCACAGGAGATGTGGCATTTCGAAGAAAGCGGTGAGCAAATGTTCAACAAGCTGATCAATTCTCTTTTCCCCAAGATATTCAAGCGCTGGAAAGAGTTGGGAACCCACCATTTGATTACCATCGTATTGTTTTCATCAGTAGACCTCGGCTCAAAATCATGGACTGAGTTTGGCCCCGGTGAGAAACCACCAGACCGCAAGGACTATTACCGAGTAGTTGTAGATCAGGTGAATATAGTCATGTGGAGTGAAATAATGGGCTCTTTAAGGTATGAGTTTGCTAATTTCATGAAGGATATCACACTTCGGCATAACCTCACGACCAACGATCTGCACCCTGAGGAGTATATCATCCAAGGTAGGTTTCTCCCCGCTGTTAAGGGTAATATCCTGGAGGCCATTAATCTGGGCACAACATTGGTGACTGACCATTTCAGAGACCCTGATATGAGACACACCACCAGTCATTTCGTGGTTATAACGGCCGGTACTGGCCTATTCGATGTAGATTACAACGTACTGAAAAGCACCTCCACAAGACTCACCTATATTGACTCCACTATAGATATCATCTGTTTGAGTCAGCCCCCTCTTCATCTGGTACCTCTATGCAGATATAAAGACGAATATGGATGTCTTCACCATTGTATCCCCAGCTGGATGGATATCTCATTTTGGAATGACTACTCTCAGACCTCCAGCCAATGGATCCCGAGGTGTAAGATCTATGAGATTCAAATGATGGGTGTGATGGAGAATGAAATGTCTTCAATGACCATTGAGCCTTTACATACCCGTCCAACGGCCAGGTCTGTAATTGAAGCTATGGAGGATTATGACGAAGATATCTTTAAAGATTACGATAAACGTAATCCGGCTGCAGTGGCAGAGCAACCACTGCCACAACAACTCAACATGTCTAAAGCGATCAAAAAGTCAAAGAAATCATTCATCTTGCAGCGGCCCAATCATCTCAGAACACCAATTGCCGCTCCCACTTCTGCGGTATCAGCCATATCAACAGTTTCTCCTGAGTCTCAGCAGCAGCAGCGGACTAGTAATGAATTATTGCAATCGCCTCGCCTGCCTCATCCTGACTCTGTTCAAGCCGAGCCAAGCACAACCACGTCTTACGTAATGGGAGTCACTTCCCATAGAGCCGATATGACTGCTGTCACTTCTCTTCTTACTCTCTCTAAGAATAAAGCTGATTCGTTATTGAAAGGGTTTGGATTTATGAAGAGAATCGCATCTTCTCCTGCCACAGTACCGTCAACACCTAAACATGAAGTTGAAGCTGGAGAAGGCGATGTAAAGAACCCTACGTATTTATCCCTTAATGAGCCTTTAAGCATTGGTAGAAAACCACAACAACCATCCGGACTGAGTAGACCCATCAGTATAGCCAGACAATCTCCAACCACTCCCTCTTTCTTCAGCACTAAAGAATTGGCCCTCTCCCCTGTTTCTGGTTCAATTGCTTCCTCTCCTAGAGCAGAGATGAAAGAGAGGCCAAACTCTCAGACCTCACATCAATCTTCTACTTCAACCATAACAACAACGGCAGCAACCTCCAAGAAGAAACGGTCTGCTACGAGCCTTGGTGGAGAGCATCTGGAGCAGGCTGAAACTCAGCTCATGTGGACTAGTGTAAGAAACCCTTCAAATGCGGTCACCAATGAGCTGTTGGGACTACTTTCCTTTGGCAAATGGAACCATGTGTTTCCACCCAAGGTGAAGAGAAGAGCCATTAAATGGAGTTCTCTGTCTGCCCCCGCTGCATTGCCCGTGACCACTTCATTTTTCCCTACTGTTTCTGATTTCCATGAAAATTTCACCTTCCAGATATACGACGTAATCCTCGATGCCAATGAGATGAAGCGCAATATGAATAGTGGAGATCTCATGAGGGAAATGATTGCCTTGCGTTTGGACCTTGGGTTTCAGATTTGCGTTGGTGAGACCGTTAAGAAGGTTGAGGCCAAACGTAAACCTGGTGGAGATGCCAAGATGTTGATCCAGTACTTGAATCATTATAACTATGAAGGTGGTAGAATATATATGATCTTAAGTAATGAGATCCATAGGATTTCATGCGATTACCATGGCAATGTCAACGTACAAGTATACAGACGGTCGGAGAAGAGTAACACTGTCTTTTCACCTTCACAGATGCAGTTTGCTGCCCTTGATTATCTTCCATATATAAGAACTAGATATGATGATGAATACCGTACTGCAAACACTGATGTGCTGAACGATAAGATGAGAACGTATAATTGGAACCAATTAGATCAGGTATTGGCTGGGTATGACGATGCGGTTGATGAAGAGAGCAAGAAGTCACATCGGTTGAAGTTTGTCATCTTGCCTGCTGAGGTGCCTCAAAACAGCTACCAATTTGGAATCGCAGATTCCCTTCCGAGTAACAGTGGCGGTGATCGGCTTACTGCTGAGGAGATGAGACTGGAAGGATTGCGAAGGCTTATAAGTACCATATACCGTAGTAGATATAAAACTAAAGAAGAACGTGCAGCCAATAGAGCTGCTAGAAAGCGTGAGGAACTGATGCCTGAAATTAACTTCTACACCGGTAATCTATTCAGCTTCTTGTCTGATAAGCTGGATGTATTTGGCTCGGGTATTAGTGCCACCACCACCAACACCACCAACGATGACATTCAAGAGAAACAGTTGGCTGATGATGGTTCCGGGGTGGTGCTCCAGGCTACCTTGAACAAAGACATCACCATTGCAAGGCTTTGTCAGATCCTTCAGTCCAAAAAGGGTATTACCTTTGTGGACCGTCGTTGGCATTTGATGATGCACCCTCATTGTTTTGTGGGTAGTGACCTTGTGAAATGGTTGATCCAGAACTTCGATGATGTAGAGACCAGAGAGCAAGGTGTTGAGTATGGTAATAGGCTTATGCGTGAGGGGATGTTCTTTCATGTGGAGAGTAGACACTCTTTCTTAGATGGTCATTTCTTCTATGAGCTGGCTAAAGAATATGTTGAAAAGAAAGGGGATAACAAGACAGAAGGTGTTCCAACAGCAGCGTCTGATAGCGGTGCACCAAGTGACACCGGCTCATCATCCCAAAATTCCAACTGGTTCTCAAAAGCTTCAGCTGAACCAAATAGAAGCAGAAGTAATTCGCAGCCAGATACCGCCTCAAATCACGCTAGTACCAAGAGCAAACTCACAATGACACCTGCATTGACCCCTCTGTCTCCTACCCAAAGCGCACAGCTGGATCACAGCAACTCTCCCAGATATTTCCCTAGCCTGGGTGGTGAAGCCAGTCAGCCGTCTAATAGTATACACTCGTCCCATGGGAGTCTTTTCACCCAGAGTACTATCACCACTGGTCAACACCCAAAGAAAAGGGTGGTACTCAGTAAAACCATCGTATGTGATGTGGATCCCAGCGGTGCCTCCTATAAGCCTGAACTCGTTACTGTACACTACGATATTGTCCACAGTCCTCAGCATTGTTTCCATATCCGTTTGGAATGGCTCTACACCACCAGTAAGCTTATAGAAGATAGCATCAATAGTTGGTCCAAGCTATGTGAAAGGTATGGCCTCAAGCTCGTAGAGACTCCATGGACAGAACTGTGTTCTCTGCCTGACCGGAATCCATTCCAATCGTGTGTAGTGATTGAATTAGCGCTCGATCCATGGAAGGATTCCGAGTTTGATGTTCCTGAGCTGTTGACGGAGAACAAATATTTCTACCATATGTTCTTATTGGAGAGCAGTGGGTTCCTTTTGGATAACAGGACTGCCTCTTTCTTTGGTGGAGAAGAGATTGAAGTAATGTACTCTTGGGGTAAACCAAGTTTCAAGTATGCCCAGTTCATCCACAATACTGGAGCATACATTGCAGAGCTAAGAGACGAAGGTGACTTGTATTTGGCCCCTAATAACACCCATATAGCAAGGGTGAACGTTAATGTTGGAGGGGGAGCCAATTCCGATAGAGGAGGCGGTAGTATTTACCTTGACTCCCAGAGGATTATGCTGGAGTTTAGGTATAAGTGTAATAGTGAGGTACAGTTGAGAAGGATATTTAGGCTGGCCAAACAGAGGTGGGAAGCAAGACATGATGTAGATGAGAGTTTCTTTGGTGATGCCGTTAGGTGATGCTGACAAGTAGCATTGATTATGTATATACATATTATAATGGTATTATTAGTTGTTAGTCATGGTATATTGTTTTACTCCATTTATTGTCTATAAACGCTACAACTTATCAATTAAATGGCAATTCTGTCTGCAATTTTGAAAACATCACCCAAAACACCAGCAGCAGTCACCTCGGCACCGGCACCGGCACCCTGGATAATAAGAGGGTTAGGGTAACGGGAGGTCTTGATGGAGATAACATTATCTGAACCCTTGAGACTGGCAAATGGGTGGTCGGCATCATACTTGGCAATCTCAACAGACACAGAGTTGTTAGGAACATCAACTTTACCAATAAACCTCAATACCTTGTTCTCGGCAGCGGTCTCATCCTTGAGCTTCTGGAGCTCAGAGTCGTACTCTGGCAACTTCTCCAAGAACTCAGCAGAGGAGGCAACAGACTCCAATGGCTTGGGGATAAGAGACTGAACTGGGAAAGAAGTTGGAGACTCAACCTTAAGACCGGCAATACGGGCAAGAATGGTCACCTTTCTTGCCACGTCAAGACCATTGAGGTCATCTCTTGGGTCTGGCTCAGTGTAACCAAGCTCCTTGGCAACCTTGACGATGTCTGAGAACTTGGCAGAGTTGGGCTCAACGGTGGAATATTCGTTGAAAATGTACGAAAGGGTACCTGAAAAGATACCTTCAATCTTGTCAACATTGTCACCGGTAGCAACGAGCTCCTTCAATGGGGAGATGAGTGGCAGACCAGCTGCAACAGATGCTTCGTGGTAGACAAGACCACCACCTGGGGCGGCAGAGGCGCCAAAGATGGACTCCCATAGGTTGATACCAGAAGAGAATGCCTTTTTGTTAGGGGTTGCAATGGAAATTCCATTCTCAACAAAGGTTGGGTAGTAGGAGGCAATTGACTCGTTGGACGTGTTGTCAACGAGGATGGTGGGGACGGTGGAGGCCCTCAAGAAGGCAGTCACCTCATCCAGTGTGGGGGCAGGGGTAGCAGACTCCTTGAGGTCAGCCTGCCAGTTGGACAAGTCCAGAGGTGTCAATGTGTGGCTGATCAAAGCATTACGACTGGTGGAAATGAGGATCACATTGTATGCCACGGCCGGGTTGGCAACGCTCTTCAGCTGATTGATAAAGGCAGATCCCACGAGACCAGCACCTATAACAGGGGAGGAGGAAGTGTTAGTTAGTGAGGTGTGGGTGGGGAGGCAAGGAGAGGGAAATACCCATGACATGACATGACATGAGGAATACTATCCACGTTAAAAACCATATACACCAAAAAAAAAGACCTAATATAAGCGAGGATCTCCGTATATCGCACCAGCTCTTATGGATTCTCTATACGGCTGCAGCCCCTCCTATCATACTGCTCCTATGCGTCCAGTACCTACCAATGATGGCAATGTTAACAGACTTGGCCATTTTGAGATATGCAGTGTGTTATTCAATAATAAATAATCCACTAATAGTACACTTGAGTGCATATATATCTATATATATATATATATACTTATCAATTCAGTTCATTCAATTAATCCGTCTCGTCCTCCAGGTTGCTCTCTTGCTTGCCTCCAAGGTGACTCTTACCTGAAAAATCGTGTACTTGCCAATTTATTATGCGGGGTGATAAGCTGTGGGTTCCAAGCCGGCCGTTAGGGCCCTCGGGGCCGTTGGGCCTAGACAGATTGATCTTTTTGATAACCATAATTTCATCTAAAGAGGATATTGCACGACAAAAGGGTATTGTTTTTAGGATGTGGTTCTTACAAGTGTGTTATTAGTGATTGTAATTATGTACAGTTGAGCAGTCAAATAGTCTTAGTCGTTTATATATATTCCTGTGAAAGTGTTTAAATCTATACTGAGTCCCACCTTAGACACCCCGAGACACCCTCCTAATACATATCCAATTGGTCTTTATCCATTTCATATTTGATCCAATTGGGAAGACAATTCTGGTCATACAAATGCTGATATCCAAAATTGGCTGCCTTGCATCCACTGCACTTGTCACTATTTGGACAATTGACATATGGCTGGTGGAAATACCCAATGTCTCTAAACCAATGGATCTTCTTCTTATCCTCCAGTAACCCCAAGCCTATAGAATGCACTGGGGCATCCCCCCACCTCTCATAGTAAAACCCACCACTCTGATCCAACTTTTCAAAATATTTGGTGTATGCTTCTCCTCTGAAGAAATCCATATTGCCAATCTCAAAGTTGGACCAGAAATGACACGTTGAATATCCATTAGCAGCTGAGGCCTTGGCTGGGTTCTGTAGGTTATCGGTCAGCCAAGAGAACGCACCATTCGGATTCACATATTCAGGGTATTCTCTCACAAACTCAAGTGTTGTGGGCCATAATTGGTGCATGGAATGCTCGATATCATAGAGGTTTATGGTGAACCCATACGTTTTATCGTTATCCTCCATGAACTTGAACACATCGTAGTCAATGTTACAGTAGTATGAGGTGCCTGGTTCAAACCTCCAATACCACTTGTACTGTTGAAGACGAGGATGTTGGTAGAATTGTCCACTGTAGTACCTACACATGTTGTGATACGACAGCTTTTGCGCATATCCAACGTCGTTGTTCTTCAACTCCATGACCCCCTCTGCCTGTCGTTGAGAATCAATATGGGATGGAGGGTCCCAGGTGTCTGCCGCAATCACCTCGAAGTAAACTTCCCCGCTCACCAACTGTTTTATTCTCTCTTTAAACCTTTGACTAAACGGTTTATCGTTCAAGAAGACATACGGATAATGGAACTTGCTGTTGAACTTCATCTCTATCTCCTTCAAAGTAGGCACCACCTTTAATAGCTCTTGGTTCCTTACCAACATCACAAATGTGGCATTGGCTCGATCGTATGGTGTTCCAAGGGGTGGCATTCGCACGAGGTTATCCACTTTGGGCTCACTTATGGGTTTACTGAGCAATTCTGTGTACATGTCCATGTTATCATTTACTATTTCCTTCGGTGTCTTTTTTGATGTCAATTTAAAAGTGAGCTTATCTATTACTTCCTCTGCCGGGTGGGAAATTGGGTTTGAATCTTCCACTTCAGGGATTATTACTTGTTGCTGTGGGTCTGCTGGTGGGCTGGGATGTGACTTTTCACCAAAATATTCCCCTATCTTCATCCCAAGAGGAGTGTCTCCTTCAAGGGAATATGATACTGTGGCCAGGTAGAACGTAACTGCCCCAAGTACTATACTTAGAAAGAGGATAATTCCTCTTGAACGTCTCATCCGTACCATTATCGTGGATATTTGGGCAGTCCTGATATGTTATAACTTGTACAACTGTTGTTGTATGGCGTGTGGATGTGTAATAATGGAGTTATGCGGTAATGCGGTAATGCAAGAAGTTCCTTAAATAGAACACCCATGGAACGGTGAAATGTCCAGATAAATGACAATTGGCGACTTTGTGATTTCAGCTCACTTGATTGGGATTGAATGAAAAAAGGAAAGGCTATCAATAATAACTTGTATCACACCGAACTATAACAGTCCAGATCAATCTACTGATTCAAGGGTATCGAGGCTATGGCACTGATAGTACACTGGATCAGATCAAGTGAGCAGTACAGTACGCCCCAATGGTCAATTCACCTTAAGTTGAACAACCTAAGAAAAACAGAATCAGCCGTATTTATTGGCTGCTGTCCATAGTTGTTGTGAAGATTATTTTCAAGCTCACCCACCAATAATCCCTTCCATGGCGTTGAAAAGTTCCATTTCCTCTTCTTCTTCTTCCTCTTCCTCTTCCTCTTCCTCCACATGTGCATGCACGTTGCTGAGCCCCGTTGTGAATCGTATCTGCTCGGGCAGCCCTTGGACCCAGTGGGCCAACCGGCCTGCGGCTTTCCCTTTAGACGCCGCAGAGCCTGCCGCAGCAACGTACATTCCGTTAGGATTCCGTAGAGGGACCAAGGGAATGATGTTTATGGCTGAGTGATGTGGAAGGGATCGAGGGGAGAGAGACTGATGGGAGAAATCTAGCAACACACGAGACAGATGGGGAACGATCCTAAGGGATATTATGGTGTAATTGGCTGGCGGTTGTTGTGGAGGACCCATACAACCACCAGGGGGACCGTGCCTATAACAGAGAACTGTGTGATCCCAACGGGGAATTTCCAGCGCACTTCCAAGGGAGATGAGATGGCCCGGCCCGGTAGGGCATCAGCTGGAATCGCGTGGGATGGCATGGCCTTGCACGGGATGGCATGGGAGGGCCTGGCAACGATTAGTTGGGATCCCAAGGGCTGGGCTGAGATGAGTTCGCATGGGCTGGGCTGAGATGGTATGACAATAATGTGGGGTGGGGAGATGGGGAGGTGAGAGATGAAATAATCCTATCAATTGGGATATATAGACAGTATGACAGAGAAACAAAGGTGTGAGCCGTATAAAGGAGTATCATACATATAAGAGCATACACTTTTGTTTATTTCTTGAAACATGTTGGCTCAGTTTCTGAGATCATTGAGAGAAGCAGTCAAGGCTTTGCCAAAAGGAGACCCCATTGTAATTGTCTCTGGTAATCAATCTGCAGGTGAGTGAAAAGTTTCAAGAGAGAGTGCCTCCGAGGAAGTGAGAAGTCAGCACCAATTGCTCCAATGTACCCAATTGGTCGAATGGCAGTAATGAATGGGAGTCTGACGGTTTGGTGTCTGTTGGTCTGTTGGAGTTTGTCATATGCCAAAATATACTAACACCCTCCACTTAGACTTGGATTCTGTGGTGTCTTCTATATCATATGCCTTTCTTAGTTACTGTAAGAATGGCTTCAACCCTCCGGTCATACCACTCATCAACATTCCCAAACCAGATCTGGCATTGAGAAAAGACATTTTGCATATTCTTGCCAAAGCTAATATTTCTTCTGAATTTCTTTACTTTTTGGAAGATATTCCAACATATTTAGATAACGATAGACAGGCGAGCCTGGTGTTGGTGGATCATAACTCCCCTCAAGGAAGTGTGGTACAGGATCTAGCAGCCAAGCCAGGTGTAAATGTTGTAGGTATTGTTGATCACCATGACGACGAGCAAAAGTTTCTTGATGCTAATCCTCGTATAATCACAAGGTGTGGAAGTTGCTCGAGTCTGGTGTTCAATTACTGGAGTAAGCAGTTATCGTCTGGGCCATTGGCTGACGGTATATCTAAAGATGCCGCCTTACAGGCTGTATGTCCCTTTGTCATAGCTCCTATATTGGTAGATACCTCTAACTTGGCTCATAGAGTAGAACAGCCAGATGTAGAGGCCATGAAAGAACTCAAGGAATTGGCTGGAAATATTTCGGCTATTCCCGGCGACCTCCAAGCCTATTTCGTCGAGATCAACACAGCAAAGGCTGATATTTCCGGATTATCAACGAGAGATGTGCTTAGAAAGGATTATAAAGAGTTCTCATTCACTTCCCATACACTTGGAAATCTTAAAGTGGGTATTAGTTCCGCTGTAAAGCCATTCCAATGGTTGTTTGCTCAATCTTCAGAGTCTGAATTTGTACAGAGTTGTTATCAATGGCAGGAGGAGAGAAAGACCAATGTTGAAATCGTCATGACATCTTTTGTCGATAAAGAAGGCGACTTTTCTAGACAGATCGGATTCTTCGACAAGTTTGGAAATAAATCGCTGGTCGAAGAACTTCCTTCTATTATGGCTGAGGAGTTGGAGTTGCTGAAAATTCACCCTGATTTACAACTGTTTCAACAGAAGGACATTGCAGCTTCAAGGAAACAGGTTGCTCCATTGGTAGGTATGTCGTTGAAGAACCTATAGAACATATAGAATGTATAAGATGTATATTATTCTATCATTACATGCATTGGACATATATATATAGTATAAACACCCTTTTTATGACTACTTTGCTGGATGAAGATATCCCACTTTCCATTTTTGTAGCATTTTTGAATTAGCTGGAAGCATTTCATTGCAATCGTCAAGAACTTTCATGAAACTGGTGGCTGGCAGAAGAGGAAATTCAATCTCTTCAATATCATTATTGGATAAACCT
This sequence comes from Kuraishia hungarica, assembly GCA_030567555.1. Taxonomy (NCBI): domain Eukaryota; kingdom Fungi; phylum Ascomycota; class Pichiomycetes; order Pichiales; family Pichiaceae; genus Kuraishia; species Kuraishia hungarica. Next base: position 58,549 of record JAJLSL010000033.1, on the reverse strand, counting down.
GATGTTTGATTCTGCTTGAGAAATTCATTAATGGCCCGCCCATCTGATAGGTACATCACCTTGAGTGCCTCATCATAGGTGTCGTCCCCATTCGAATAGCTCAACCCATAGTTGAATATCCATAATAATCTACATGGCTCTTTTTCTCCCTCGATAAACACCTTGAAATATCTAGAGGCATTTGACGTGACAGAGTCTAATATACAATCATATACATGGGCATAGGCAGGGTATGTCTCAACAATGGTAGTGCTATCTACACCACAATCCAATGAGAGCATCCACTTCCAGAGCTTATAAGTACCATCCTGCTGTGTAGAGCCTAGAATTGTTTTACATTTCTGACAACGTGCAGTTGGGTTTTCTTTTTCATCCTCACCCGCAATTGTATTGAAATCGTCACCATTCACTATGAAATATGAAGGACCCACGAGGAGCCCATAAGAACGAGGTGCCAGGGAGTCGAACCGAGCCTTGAAGTCAACATTTGCTCCATTCTCATCCGTGGGACGGTGACAATGCCAGAAATCCATCATTTCAGCCCACATCTCAGAGGGCATGGCATTTATACCGGAAATTGTCTTGGACTGAATTAGACCATAACCACACTCGGCACATTTCAAAGTGAACCCTCCTCCTCCTCCTCCTCCTCCTCCTCCTCCTCCTCCTCCTCCTCCACCACCTTCTTGCTTTATATCGTTTAAATGCTTGGCTGTCCAATGGTATTCTCTCTCTGTCAAGAAATTCACTGATTTGTCTGTGTGTCGTATAGTTTCATTTGGGTTTTGAGGCGCCAGTCCTACTGATATGCAGTTGCCAAAGCGTGGATCAGCTTGAATGTAGGGCAATACATTGTCAACCATTTTCAGATCCTTGCACACCCTGAGGTAGAGGTGTTCGATTTTTCCATCCAGTTGGCTCTGTTCTATATCAGAACCATCTCCTTCACCAACCTGTTCACCAACCTGTTCACCTCCTTTCGCTGTGCCTCCCCTCTTCACCCCAATTATCACAACAGCGGGGTCCTGAACATAGCCAGACTCTATAGACTCAACCCAAGGTGGAATCTCCACACTAAGAACCACTCTTCCCAGCCTAGGTAAGAACTCCGAGCAATACCGTACCATGACTAGAAGCAAAATGAATATATTCTTTGAACTATCACTGTCAACCGAATTTCACACCCCTCCTATCCTCAGAAGCATATATTATCCCCAATGATCGCCAATCTGGTCCATGAAATATTTCACTCTCTCCCTCTTTCTCTCTCTCTAACGGCCTCCTATGCAATGCACCATTTCCCTTCACGGTATGCGATGAGCTGTGGGTGGGGGAGACGCGCACGCGAACTTAGTGGGATGAACGGGAGAAGAGACAATAACAGAGAAGAATGATAGTACCATGAATAAGTGGAGGTTCAGGTTATACTGGTCTCTCGACTAGGAGTGTTTTCGTTGCTGCTATTTGTGGGTGTCTATTGCATTCTGTGCTCGCATTGCTCGAGAGTTAACACCACACACAGTGAAGAGAGTGTACGCTAAGACCTACTCCACCTTCTCTTCTATCCCAGTCTGTCTGAGCATCGAGGCACCCCCTGGGAGAAACTAATAAACGCCCCACTACAAATACACAACATACACATAATACGAGATATAACAACTGTGATATAATCCATAACTACTCATCCACGTGACACAATGGTAAGTAGTTCCGTCATTTTATTCCATCATCTTTCCGTCTCCTCCCTCATACTAACCGTCCGGTCCCGTGATTAGTCCACTTTCACAGCAATTAATCTCTCCGAGGATGAACTGGACCTCGAAGAACACACCCGAGAGCTCCAAATAGAAGAATCGTTCAAAATATTCCAAAGAGCTCTCAACCTCCAGAAATCTGGGCACTTCTCAAAAGCGGCCCAGGAATACCGTGCCCTGTTTGCTCTAGAGGTGATAGCCGTGGAGAAGAACAACGTAACATCACCCGCGGTTGAGAATTTGAGGTACCTTGCCTACCGTAATAGGGGTTTCTTGAAATTCGCAGAACTATCTTCTCTCTATTCCCGTCGGAGGTTAAATAGTAAAAATCAGCCGGCTGGCAATAATAGTTCTATGATTGATAACGACGACATAGTAGAAGTGGACTCCGATCCTGAACTCGATATCGACGAACTGGGTGAGAAATTGTTGTCTTCCGTCGAAGATCTGGTCACCGCTCTTGACCATGGTGAAGGGGATTCCACATTGACTGAGCTATTGTATAATATATTCCATGTCTTGGACATAAAACGTCTTTCTCGGTTTGCACTGGAGTATGAACTGGTGAAAAATGACTCTAGCATAGGTGAGGATGACGATATATCTATCCTACGTGGCCGTAATTCGCAGTATTTCCTGCCTCAGTTTGTCACCGTTCTTAACAATTATGGTTCTTTGCTTGCCGAGTTGGGGTGTGAGACAACTCAGATAAATGATATGTGTACATTTATTGGTAGAAACCATATAAAACTGCCGATTCCTCCAAAGATTGCTGCGGCATCCAGGAGCAAAGAGGAAGATATGGAATTCTTAACTTTATATAAACAAGATATACAACGGAGAAAACAGGAGTCATTAGACTTGGCAACTTCCCTTGAGATTGAACTCTCTATGCCAGATAGTAACAGTGGCCGTAGAAACTCTGTGATTTCCACTAGCAATGTCTCCTCTTCTACGGGCTTCTGGGAGCCTTTGATTCGCCAGATACATGAGTCTCTTCCTAAGCCAAGGGCCAAAGTAAAATGCTATGACGGTTATTTGCTGACCAAGGAGCCTATTGAGCAGGTGCAAATCAAACTCACTATTACAGAGGAGGCCGGAAGTGAAAGAACCACTCCTGATTTAGATGTTGCGATGGTGGATGAAGATAATCGGCCGGAACTTAAAGGAGGTGTTGAAGAAGCCGATAAGAAGGAAGACGGCTCTCATGATGTAAAGATGGTGGATGCTGACCAACAAGAAGAACCGCTCACCACTACCATCACAGCATCTACAGAGTCAGCTCCACAGAAGCAACCCCAGCAACCTCAACCACCGTTGAGAACTTCCCAAAGAGAATCAGCAGCCACCTCTCATAGGACCAGTAAAAGGCTCAACCCTCGTAGAACAGAGGAGAAGGAAGTCTTCGATGAGACTTCCCTTGAATCTCAAGAAAGATTCCTCGCCACTTTTAACCAGTATGTAGCCCTATGTGGAGATACCTCCCACAGTGATAATCCACCACCAATGATTAAATCTGTGATCCTCACCTTCTTCAATGCTTCCCCAGAGGCATCAGATATGCACCTTAATGATTTTATTCATCTGATTGGAAATTGGGCTCAACTTCATTCTGAAGCCTTGTTGACCAATATCGAGGCTGATGATGGTAGCAGTAATCTTTCAGTGATGGAGATTTTGAATTCCACAAGCTTCAATGAGTTGGGACTTGCAGTGAAAACCTTGGATGAATTCGATGAGGATAGAGCAATTATAATGAACCTTGTGAAGAAAGTAAATAATGGTAGTGTTCACTTCACCAGTGTAAGATTACTGGTATTGGAGTCCCTTCTTGCGCCCAATTCTGATGGTGGATGCTTGGTGACTTCCTGTAAGATTCAACCTGAAGTGTTCCGAATGGTTAAAGACTTCATAGATGCTGCTGATGTGGCTATGTATAGAGAGTATCGTAAAGAAGTGAGTTTGTTGTCTGTTGAAACCCTCGTTGTTCATATTGGCATTGCCGTTTCTATATACGAAATTCTAGTGGATTCTTATGTATCGCTGATCCAGGAGATAAAAAGTCACAGAGGTGAGAGAAACAAGGCTCTTCACAACGAGCTCCGTGCGAATGAAAAGATCCTATTGGGTCGTCTGGACCGCTGGAGAGACCTTATCGTAGACAGCTTATACGTGACTGGAACACCAGACGAAAGGCTGTCATGTCTCAAGCTTCGCTTTTTATGGGCAGGATCGACTTTCGCCCAGCATTCCAGGGGTAACTCCCCTGAAGTGCTGAGAAAATCGTTACACTCCATAGGAGATCAGATGGGTGCGCTCATAAAACCACTGGATCTCCTTTACTTGAACCACGAGAATCTACCTAGATTTAATGCTAATAACGTCAATATTCAGCTATCCAAGATGAACGTGCTCACCACATTCTCTGGTATATCTGAGAGTACTGGAGATGGTTCCACGCCTGGCAACCCTGCTACTATTGAAGATGATGAAGTGGATGAGAAGATTGTGGTGCTGGAGGAGATTTTGCTACCCCCAGATCAAAGACCTTCTTCTTCGGCTCCCGCTTCATCTTCAGACTACTCTACTGATAAAGTGGAAATGGATCAGTTCATCAACAAGTCTTCCATTGAGCTAAGACTCAAGTTATGGCAGATCCTCCTGGGCCATTACTCTGCCAAGAATGATCTCGTGAAGTATAAAGCGGGATTTGAGCTGGTGTTGAAGATGCTTCTTGATAGAATCTTGTCTGACACGTATCATGGCTTACTACAACGTCCAAGAGAACAACTCTTGTTAAGAGTAGTTGGCCATTTTGGAGAGTTTGCAAAGAACTATCTTGACTTAGCCGCTAGAAACAATTGGTCTTTATCCAAATGTAGTGGTGATTCTTCGCCTGCTTTTTCTGGTATTCTCGAATTTGTAAGGATAGGCTTTGCACTATGTCTTAATGAGGATATTGCCAAACTGTCTAATACCAGGACGTCCCTTCAATCCAAGTCGCCTAAAGCGGCTCAGAAGATTGCAGACATCCTTGTGTATAGTCTATGCCTGTCATACCTTTACTTTGACTTACAACTTCCAGACAATCATAGAAACCCAGAGTACATAAATGATTTCCTTAGCATAATACATGAACAGCTTGGAACCAGAGGGTTCTGTGCTAATGGAGAAGGTAAATTCTTAGAGATGGCAGAGTATTCACTTCTTGAACTAGAGTTCAATGACTCTGATAGGGATCTCTTTCAATGTATCAACTGTCGGTATGGCCTTGCGGTCAATGTTGATCTGTTTAGTCCTTTTGACCATCACACTGAGGGGTCTCCTCTTTCCAAGAAGGATGCTCTTCAACTGTGTAAGTTTGTTATACCGTATTGTTACCGTAAAAAGCATCCGATCTTCAATCCTCCTAAAAATGATATGAAGAATCTGTTGGATGCCATGTTTGAAGCTGTGGGAGAACCTGACACTAAGGAGGAATTTGTGCAGAGAGGTTTTGCAACCTTAGAGATGTACTTGGAGACCGCTCAGGTGGATTCCCGTACAATGCGTAAAGCCTTTTATGGATTACTCTCCATAGATCTCAGCAAGAGTAGAGCCCCGGAACAAAAGGGGGTAGAGTATGGTATTTATTTCATGCAAGGCATAATGGCACTGACCCTCTTTAAGATCCGTAAACGTACCATGCAAGGTCGATCATCCGAATTGGACTTTGTCATCAAGATGTTCAAATCCGACTTGATCTACGGTATCAATCGTATGGAGAGTTGGTTGTTACTGGGCCAGAGCTACTCTTTCCTGGTTGAAGATGACCTTATCTGGACTTCGGACAAGCTCAGTAACGATGATAGAAAGGCAAGTACTGCCATACTACAAAAGAAGGCATTGTTATGTTATTTGATGGCGATCAGCGTATTTGTAGGACTTCAAGGTGAAGAGAAGGATAAACTTGCGTCTGTTGCTGGTACCATGTGGTCTTCTTTTGCCAAAGAATTCTACAATGCAGCCATGACCCCAATGTCCAAGCTTGCCTTCACCATATATCAATCTCCAGTGTTTGTCAAGAAGAATAACACCAAGTCGTTTGAAAAGACATCAAATAATCTCATCAACGATGCCATCATACATAGGATCCTCGACATGGCATGTTCTCTAGGTGCTAATGCTCAACAGAAGGACTGGTCTACTTTGTACTATCTCTCCAAGGTGAAGTCCAAGCAACCAGAAGCCACGCCAGAAGATATTCTCACTCCTCTTTTGAGAGCCTGCAAGATGGCCAAATCTTCGTCCCATAGTTCGGATCCTGTTGTTGAACCCCATTATAGGTTGTGTAGTGTTTTGTATAAGCTCGTAGTGTCGGACAAGCTCACCATTGAAGATGCGTTGGATTGGCTTGATGACAACCCAGTGGTTAAGGTATCGCACCCCAAAGCCGCAGAGATTACCAGCAAAAAGGACTTCTCTAAGGTTATCCTGGATTCTCTACGTAAAGTTGTACAGTACGACAAAAAGAACTGGCACCATAAACCCTACTATCGTATGGCCAAAATCTATTATGAGATGTTCAAGGACGCAGAAGCGGCAAGAAAGGAGATGGGCAACCTTATCAACCTCAAGCCAAACGTGAAGAACCTTGTGGCTACTTGGAAACCGGAAAATGAGAGACCCGGTAAACATTTCGTGTATAACTACGACTACGCTCTCTTCTTTGCTCAACTGTTGGATGCCGAGGACGATTTGGACTCCCTTATTCTTCTATGTAGGAAAGTGCGTAGGTTTGGGTCCTCAATGGTTGCGATCATCAAAGCCTGGGATGTATGTTGTGGTCTTGTGTGTGGGCTAATGAGACGTATAGCTGGCATTGAAGAAGGCTATACAGAGGCCAAAATCTCGTCTTTGGTGTATGCTGAATTTGTGGAGGAATCCAAGTTCTTCATCAATTATCTCAAGGCCAATAATGGGTTCCCACCCAAAGATAAACCGATGTACTATTTGCTAGCCAAACTTGCAGAGTTCCGTCGTATGACCAATGGCTTCGCTCCAACGGCTCTGATTGACGATACATACTATGGGGTTTATCTCAAGCTATTTGAAGAGTTCAAATTGACTCCCGAAGGCTCATATATCCCGTTCACAGGTTCGGAGATTGCCGATAGGGCGTCATCTCGTGAGAAGACCAAAGTGGCTAGGCGTGATATCATTCCTATTTGTGGCGATGTTCTGCAAGCAGTCAACAAACAGGTCGAGGAGATGGAAGCAGATATACAGGCCGGAGATACTATTGAGTATAATATTCCACCAAAGGTCGTGACAGCCTCCACCGATAAGGTTCCAACAGCAACAGAGTCAACCTCATTTGGAAATGCTGCTGCTGCAGGCAGTACTGTTGATGTTGATGTTGATGTTGACAATGATGATGATAATGGTGATGATGAGGAAACAGATGAAGTTGAAGGACTAAGAAGCCCTACACCCAGATCGTCTCCACTTCTAATGGAAGTCGACAGCGATGATGCGGTGTTTGTGGATGCTCAAAGCTCACAGAGATCAGGCTTGGGGGAAGAAGTTTATCCTAATGAAGAGGATGAATCAACTGAGGTTGAAGTATTGAGGGAATCTGCCGATCAATGGGGCGAGGGTGATGGTGAGGAGGGTGGTGATGAAGGTGGTGACGCAGGTGGTGACGAAGGGGGTAATGATGTTGGTAAGGATGGTGATGACACAAGTGAGGAGGTTGTAGAAGTACCCGAAATAATCAGTACAAACAAGGAGGCAGACCTCGTTGATGAGACAAAGGATAGTGAGGCAAGGGTAGAGCAGTCGATAAAAGAAGATGGCGACCGTCATATTTCGGAGAATTCCACGGGCTCTCTGCCAATACTTGGTGTCTCTTCAGGTGATATTTCCAGAAAATGGACTGAGAATGCTGATCAGTCTACTGTGGCTACAGAAACTACCTCATCCACTTCTCAAACCTGGTCCCTCCCACCATCTGTCATTCGGGTTTCCAGTGGTCCAATGAGACCACAAGAAGATGAGCATCCGTCCGATAAACGTCGCAAAGTGGACTCCGAGGTCTCGGATGGTTCCAAGTCACCTCTTTCCTCAGAAAAGCTATTTGCTCCCCGGTTATTGATCAACACATCTAACCAGCCAGCTGGTGGTTCCTCCTTGTCCTCTTCTGCCTTTACTTCTGATTCTGTTATGGAAGTTGTTCCTGATTTGCCCCCTGTAAATAATTCCACTCCATCCAGAAGGAGTTCTAGGTCTTCTAAACCTTCAAGTCCCGTTAGACTGCGATCCACCAGGTCTTCAAGGGGACCAGATCTCGTCGCACTGGGGGAGAATGGTAAAGCAGCTGAACCTCAAGGGTTGAAGAAGAATTAAGAGGATGTCTGATAATTATTTTGTATATTGTGTTAATGCTAATAGTCACCGCCATATGAACCGAAATAGGTATAGTCATGACAATTATAAAAGAGGAGATAAACTAAGTGAAGGAAAACCAGTCATAAATTACATATAAACTAATGGAGAGCGGAAAACAAAAATAAAAATAAAAACGCCAAAGTAAGTGAGCAACCCCAAAGGGAGAAAACATCGTCATATAAATAAAAAGTGAAAAAGCGTAAAAGAATAGTAACAACAGGGAAGCTCCAAAGTTCCAAAGTTCCAAAGTGTGCCCTTCCAATAAGACCAACCACCAATAATAGTACAGTTAATCTCGTCTACTTGACAGCCAAAAGTCAGCATTGGCATTTCCCCAATATCATAAAACACACCATCGCACCATCCAACTATTAATCAAAGTCCTCAACTGCGGCAGCACTTCTGCTGACACCCCACTTCTCATTTTGAAGGGAGTCTTTAATGATATTGATATTGTCAGGCAATTCCTCTTCGGTAATAGACTTTCTCAACTCCTCGTTTTTCAATATTTGATTCTGCTTCTTTTGAACTTCAGAGAAGAGTTCCTAAATGTTTGGTTAGTTAAAATAATCAAAAGAAGAACACAATGCTACAGTCGTGAAGAATATGGATATTACTCACCTCAGGAGGCAGCCTAGCGAAATCAGAGCCGGCAATTGAACCCATGAGTAGTTTCTCTTTAAATCCTGTTTGCGAGTTCTATAGTGTATTAGTAATTTAACTATATATAACACAGTCATGTACCCCACCCCAATAAGTGTCGCCACTCGCCCAACTTACCTTCAGAGCTATCAGATCCTTCCTGAAATTCGTCCTATAGGCTGCCATATCATCCTTGTGTTCATCATATAATGCCTGTTCATAATCTTTAGCCACAAACTCGGCACTGAACAGTGTTGGAGTATGTAATTTTTCAGCTTCAAAGGCTGTTTCTGTGTCTTTGGTATTGTTTTCTGCGCGGTTCTCTGCTTCTAGGTGGTGTTCCACCTGTTTGGAGGTGTGTTCTGCCCCATCTTTCTTAAGGTGGATCGATTGCTGATGAAGAATTTCAGCTATCTTACTCCTACAAGCACTTCTTATCTAAATAATCGGAGATGTTAGTTAGCAAACTATAATGGTCACAATTAATCATGACTCCATGGGCCTTTTATTCACCCTCTGAATACTCACCTTCTCTAATTGGTTATCATTTTCTTTCGGTTCTTCTGTTGTAGTGGGGTTCTGCTTCTCGAGGTATCTCCTCGCTCTAGCACGTAATGTCCGTGGCATTGTAAATGACCTTATGTGAATCGGTTCCACTAACTTCACCTGCGGTCATATAACGAGTATGGTATAAAAGAGATGAAAAGTTCCACCAATTGTATATAAAGAATAAGTATTTCTTTTCAGTTATTCGTCAACACATTTACCCCGGAAAAGCACGCGATGGGGTACCCGTTTTAGTACGGAGCAAGCGATGAGCTAAGGGTAACAATTCCCAATTAGGCAATGCAAACTCAGATAGCAAGATGGTTGGGATGGAATGGTTTGGATGGAATGATTTAGATATATGGATAATATGATAAAGTAAGGATATTCCTGAATTATCAGACTCATTTGATTATCCTATGTTATACATAAGCACGTGCTACACATAATTGTATATCATACACAGTATAGTTAGACTCTATACTTACAGTGGTTAGTTCTCCTCCACCACCTCCTCCTCCTCCTCCTCCTCTTGGCTCCACCTCTGGCTCTACCTCTTATGCCTATCATATAGGTAACCCTTATCGTTGAGCAAAACAGGGTCGTTGAGATTACCTGGACTTGACTCGAAATCGTAATTAAACCCCATTAAGGATTTTGCAGGCTGCATTATTGGTCTCATTGGAATATTTATAGGCTGCGTAGAAGAAGCCAATGCCAGTTTCTCCTCCTTCTGCTTTACACTGGCCTGTAGCTGAGCAATGAGCCTTCTCATCTCCTGAGCATTCTTTTCATACCCATCAATTATATCACGGAATCCCGTTTTGGGGTTATTGAAAACATCCCCTGGAATATTAAACTCGGAATTTCCGGCACTATTTGAAAAAGCACTAGATAATCTCCCGCTTTTATCGCTTGCTTCAAATGTTGCTGCTTGAGACTTCACCTGCGCCTCCAATGTCCTCACCTTCTCCTCACACTCTGCCTTGACACTGGCAACCCTTTCATCTGCTTCCTTGGTAATACGTTCAATATCTTTACGAAGGAAGAAAATATTCTTTTCCTCTTCAGAAACAACCTGTTTATCCTTTAGCAGCTCATTCAGGCCTTGCTCCCGTTCCTTCTCCTCCCTCTCCAGGTCCTCGTTACTACTGGACTCGCTCTCCTGTCTCTGCTTAGTGAGGATCTCCAGTCTATTTGTGAGAGTAACTATACTCAAGTCTCTTACATCCAATTTCTTGCTCACCTCTGAGATTTCGTCATTTGTACGTGATATCTCAGTGCTCAACTTATCAACTTCTCCCTGTAGTCTTCCATTCACAGCTCTCAGCTCTCTATTCTTCTGGAGTAGCTGAGACTCATAGTTAAGCTTACCGGTCTTATACTTACTATACTCCTCCTTAAGATGAAGGAGGTCACTGGATAACTGATCTATACGTCTTTTCTGTGCTTTGTCGTTTAACAGAAGACTCTCCATACCAGAAAGTGCCTCGGAATTCTTATTGTACATTTCTTTCATCTTCTTCAACTGAAGAATACTCAAAGTCTTTGTATAATTGGCAAACTCCATCTCATTAATAGCAATGAGCAGTTCTCTCTGGTAGAAATCAAGAGCCGTACTAACGTCAACTTTACTACTAGCAGTTTTGTTGTGATCATTGGAAGAAGAGGTAGCCAGCGGCGATCCTCCTCCTCCAATATCCTGGTTAGGAGAAGGAATTACAGAAAGAGGATGTGCAGAAAATACACCAGATTGAACAGAACTCCTTCTTCTAAGACCACTTTCTGAAGCCAGGGATTCATTTTTATAGAATAACAGTTTATGGGAGTCAAGTAATTCATCCAGATTAACAGAGTTTCTACCACCTCCGGCTATCCTCTCTGGTGATTCTACAGACGACAGAGGTGCAAGTTGAGAATGTTGAGCATGTTGGTTCTCATTTAAAGGCGATTTCCTACCAAAACTGGTCTCAACGTCTCCATTTCCCTTTAGAGAATAATCAGGAATATTGAACAATGGCATTGGTTGGGTACCCCTTCCATCATTAGATGCCACTGAAGCCATACGCTTCGGTAGAGCACCTAATGGACTACCTAACTGAATACTCTGTTTACGGGATGATGCCGTCATTTGTGTATATACAGACTCCGAATCCAAAGCAAAACATTTGGCAGCAATCTCTTGTGGGGCTCCCATTCCTTTCCACCTCTGAGAATCCCCCAGCTCTTCGTCGGTAGTGGTATACGACATGAAGTTTTCATGGGCCAAATGACGGATAAAGAGTGTTTTAGTCTGATATTTAAGATCATATTCGTCAAAGAAAACCGATAGTGGGAAATGGGAAGGCGATAACAGGGGGATGCTCGTTTCAGGGAACATGTGGTTTCGAAGGTATTCTTTAGAGGTGGCTATAAATTGTAGCAGGCACCTAGGATAAAGTCCATATAGGCAAGTAAAGAGACGAGAATAATTAGGACAAAAGGTATCTTCAGGAAGTATTGTACTATCGAGTATTTTCCACGAAAGGATGGGATCCTGAGTTGATTTTTCATTATAATTGTTATCACTTTCGTCATTATCACCATTAGAAGACCCAGCATCGTGTGGGTGGGCAGTGGCTGATTGTTCTACTTTACTCTTTTCACTTTTAATCTGTTTCACGGGAGTGTGCGAGTGGGTATCCGCCTCCTCTCGAGCGTCTCCTTCATCTTCTTCGTCATCTTGTTCAGAAACAGGCCAACAGACTAGCCTTGAATATACTGCAAACAGAGCGGGCAAAAATTCCTCTAGACGGTAAGGGAAATGAGGAATGGCCATTACCAATATGCTCACAGTCATATGGACACATGCCGATGACTTATCCAATAATGCACATTTCAGCAACGATATCAGGAGCGGAGAATCGGATAACTCAAAGAGACCAGACGACTGAAGCGCAAAGGTTGAGGAAAGCAATGATAATATGTTGAGTCTCCTCTTGGGCATCTTTAGATACCTGTCTACGATGATGAAGTAGTTTTTTGTGTGAGAAATAGCATATTCGGTAATAAGGTTTCTACTGTTCATTTTAAGGAATCGTCTACGTTCTTCATATTCTTGGGTACCGGGTTGTGCTTGAGTCACAGGCAGCGATTTTGCTTTTTCAGTGGTCGGGTGCACCACTTCCACTGGGCCATCACCCTGGGAAGATGAAGAGCCGACCTCCTCAATTGTCAAATGCTCACTCTGTTTCTCACCCTCCTCATCATCCTTTACTAATGAACCCGACTCTTTCCCCTGCTGCTCTCCCATTGGATCAACTTCACCTATGAATATATCAATGAGCAATTCCACCACTTTGACGGAATTCTTCTCCCATTGCCCCTGTATCACTGAATTCTCACCGGAATCGTTATCGGTCAACAGCTTAGAGATGAATTTCCGGGCAAGTTCAACCGTCTCGAGGCTGACACCGGCAGAATCCACAGCAGGCTTAACATACCTCTCTACCCATACAAGTATCTCCTCTGTGTCCGGTATACAGTGACTGAGCAAGGTCAAGGCTTCAATAAACCTATTTTCCCTAGTATAGTCTTCAACTATATATGTGGTGAATACCTTGTATAACTCGTCGCTCAGCCATTTGCTGTCTTGGGTATCCAATGTGCTGTGCTTCTCCGTATAGAGGTGTATTTGATGTATGGAGTCTTGGGCCAGTGTGTCGTCACGTGGGGTTGTTCTCGAGAACTCTTGTTCCAGGCATCTCGAGAGGTTCCTGGATGACATAGTGGGGTTGTAAATAAGATCTATATATACGATGTGTCTATCGTATAACTGTGTCCTCTATGGGTACCGTATAGTGCTACCCTATTTGGCTGCAAGAGAGCTGTGTATGGCTGTGGTTACTCTATGAGTAGGGAGGGATGTGTTATACGCAATGCTGGCCCAAGAAATGGAATAAAGACCTAACTAAACTAAGTTCGTATATATGAACAAACAACTATACCTGTAAGGTCATACAATAGGTCAGTATCTCCAATTCCTCACATTTATCCCCACCTCTAAGTATTTCAGGGCTCCACTGTTCATCCCCCGCTCATCTCCTTCCCCGGAGCCCGTACTAAACCAGCAGTGCATAGTGGGCTGCATAGTAAAGTTACATAGTTAAGCTCGTATAGTAAAGTCTACATAGTTAAGGGTCTCATAGAATAATCGTAGCCTCCAGTTATACTGTCATTACTACCCAGCGATTTGGATATTCAATACCTCGCACCTCTAGACTTTGCTATTTTTCCGATTATCTTTCCTTAATAACATCACATAACTCCAATTGATAATATTCGGCGAATCCTTCACTGGTAATTCACATAATACTGACCACCGGTATACGTACACTCCACTCCACAGCTCATCATCCACCCTCCGCCCACACCCACCAATATGACCAACTCTTTTCTACAGCTAATCAGCAAAGTGGATGTGGTGCCCTACCCTCACCAAGCAGAATATTCCACTCTGACTAACCAAGTATATACATTCTATGGCAATGACAAGAAAACCCCATTGGGGTTCATGATTCCCAAAGTGGTGAACCAATTGAGGAAACACGTCAAGGTGGTTACTGTATCTGATGCAGAGCGCAGAGTTACTCTGGTGGAAAACCTAAACACTGTGGATAAGCGCAGTCTGGCCATTGCGGAGGTTGCTGTTGAACTTCGTGATGAAGGGGTTTTTGAGACCCTCAAAGGCTGGAGGGATGAACTGTACGTAGTGTATGACTTGAATAAACGTGAATATATGCGTGTAGAGAGAGCGTTCAGCCCTCTGTTGGGTATAGTGATGTATGGGGTTCACATCAACGGTTATGTCCCTAAGGAGAGCTCTCCCGATGGTGAACTCAAGTTGTGGGTGCCTCGAAGGTCTGCTACTAAGGCAACATATCCTGGAATGCTCGACAATACCATCGCCGGGGGTCTGGGGTATCCATATGGACCCCATGAGACATGTGTAAAAGAGTGCTATGAAGAGGCAGGATTGGCAACTGAATTCGTAGAGAAGAACCTTCAGCCAGCCGGTGCAATCTCATATCTCTACCAGTATGAGTCCAGTGTCAATGTACTTGGGGCCCTCACAGAACAGCATCTGGTTCAGCCGGAGGTTGAATACGTATACGATTTGCCTATGGGGCCCAACGATATACCTCATCCGGTCGATCATGAGGCCGAAGACTTTCAGCTGATGGGATTGAAGGAAGTCACCACGAGACTAAAGGCTGGTGAATTCAAGCCCAATTGCGCTGGTGTGATAATTGACTTCTTGATACGTAAAGGGTATTTGACACCAGAGAACGAAAAGGATTATTTGGATATTGTAACTAAACTGCATAGGATGTTACCTTTTCCCGTGAGGTGATCAACCCTAAACAGGTGTACAAATTAATACTTCGTGTTGTTATTCATAAATATTATATTCTATTGACTTTTTATAAAACCGTATTAAAACTATATATCTGTATATATATATCGCTAGATCGCGTTCTCCTTTCTCCGTCGCCATTCTCATCATTTAGCAAAATGAAGCCTGATTTCCATCCATTGTCTTTGAAGAACATCTTGGGGAGTCAATGAAACATTACCATAGGTGAGAGGAGCAAAAAACCAGAAACATCCAAACAATGATAATGTCAGCGAGGCAATAACAATGAGGAATGGAACCATGGCAATCTCATTGGAATCCTTCTGTTGAGACTTGAGCTCTTCAGGGCTCTTCATAGAATCGCTCCTGTTATCGGAGAAGATGAACTCCAATAACCCTCCAGAGAACAGAGATGCAATCAGATGAGCAGGCAAGTAATGGTGCAAGAACTTTTGTCTGTTCATTAGGAAAAAAGGCAAGTAATGAGTAGCCCATCCCAAGAACAGGAATCCAAGGTTGTTGTAGAGTCTAGACCTGGCCTTTTCGTTCAGTATGTTGACAGCACGTCTACGAGACAATTGATCTGCAATAAGCAGACCAAGGTAACAACAGATAAACCCACAGTGCAACCACCATCCAAACAGGTTACCAATGAAATAGATCTGTTCTCTGGTGTCTGACTTTGTCCAGAAAGAAACACCCTTCAAAGACATCGGCCACGTGATTGGCTCACTGGCAAATGGATGTTCACTGGAGAGTTTGTTATTCTGCTCAAACATGGTGAGCTGAAGTTCCCACCATTTTTTCAGGAATGGGATAGACCTCACCTTTCTTGGAACGTACAATTTTCTGGCCTCTGAAAGGTTAAGGATTTCATCTATATACCAAAAATTGTCATTATCGTTGACATTTTTGTTACCGTTCACCTCCTGCTGGCCGAACCCCCATTCTGGAAGCATCTCATCATTATGGGTCCACAAGGTTACAACGGTGGGGACATGGAACACCTTCACCAAAGAGGCCTTGGTCATCAAAACATTCTGCTTTCTCTTGTCGAATGGATCAAATCTGAACAGAGTGTCGTTGAACCGTTCACCATTTCCTGCCTCCAAATCTACCACAGTAAACTCCTCGTTAGTTGGGAACATGGGTGAAGCAACGTCATGGGTCAAAAGGAAACCGTTGGTGCCCACATGTCTCAATCTGAAAACATCACCTTGGGCAATTTGTCTACCAAGTTTCTGATTGTCTGGGAAAGCCGCATATGGAAGGATTTCCCATGCGTTGTTATCATCAACGGCTGAATAGCATGTCACCTGTTGACCTTGGGAGGAAACACGTCCGTCGTCATATCTCATCGGGTAATTGTAAGGGTGAGAATGAAGCAAACATCCAGTATCCCTATGTTTGAGGGTGATGACATCGTAGAAATTGACAGCCTTGGCCTCTCTTGCCAATGGAGAATCGCCTAAGGTTTCCTGGAAATCAGAGGTCATAAACCCATCACCAGGACCGGATTTGGTAAGGATGGCAAAATGGACGTAGAACCATGAAAGGTAAATCATGAATGGAACAATGATCAAACACATGAATCTGGCGACAAAGTGTCTGAAGAAAGTTTGCATGGATAAGCCTCTCTTGACATCCAAGAGGTTCCACAGGTCAAATAAAACACCCACACCAATGGTGAAGAAGGTGAAGACACCCACGTATTTGGTGGAAATCACACATGAGAGGGAAACACCGGTCAATAAGAGCCATTTGTACCATTCGTAAGAGAACGGGGTGGTTCTCTGCTTGGTGAACTTGACGTAGCACAGCATAGATAAGGCAACGCTGAAAATCAAGGTGGCATCCAAGAGGATCAGCCTGGTCTCTGTGATATGGGCATTGTCCAACAGCACCAATATGGAGGAAAATGCACAGGCCGGGATGCTATAGCCAGACTCCTTCATGGTGGCAAACATCACGGGCACGGTGAGGGTTCCCAGTATAGCCGATAATGCCCTCAATGGCACATATGGCACATGGTTCTCGACGTAGGAGTCACCAATGTTGTCGAACTTGAACTGTCCACTAAGTCCAACCACATAACCGACGGCGGCGATCAGCAGTTTGGCAAATGGAGGATGCAGATCAAAGAAATACGTCCTCTCCAGGTAATAACTGGCAAACTTGCCGAAATGCACCTCGTCAAACACAACCTCGCTCGGGTAGTCAATGGCATAGAAACGTGTACAAAAGGTTAGGGCAGTGAGCAGGACAGAGGTGAACTTGTACCATTTTTCGTCCTTCTCGGCTATTTTGGAGTTGGCAGTAGCCGTAGCATAGTTGTTGTTATTGGCGGTGTTGGCGAAGGAGGTAGCGCCACTCTTGGAGTTCACTGCAAACCCCTTCTTGGAAGGTGTACTTGGAGCCACCACAGAAGAGGTGTCTGCAGCAGCACCAGCAGCGCCTTTACCACCTTTGGCACTCCTTCCCTTTGAGCTCATGGTGACGATGAATAGGGTGGGTGATCGTGATCCAATGATGATGACTTTTCAATGCCAACACCGTGTTTCACTTCAATTGGTTGATAAATAAATGCAGTTTCTATGTACGTGGCTGCCCCCAGCGGTTAGCTGGTCAGTCTATGATACCACTGTTCCAGTGGTTCTCCACGTCAAACAACAACATCTCCAAACTGCTGCCTGGAGAAGCTCGAGACCCATCGCCATGTGCCATATGCTCGCCTATTGTTAGCTACCATCAAGCTCCTTCCCATAGTTAAGGGGCCAACACCGGCCAGCACCGGACAGCACAGGCCAGCACAGACCAGCACAGACCGCGCAATTGCTGTGAGAGGGACGCGTATAACGTGCTGTCAGCTCAAGGGCGGGCCCCTAAGGGTGAAATTTACCACGTAACTCACTGCCATTATTCACTGGGTGGGTAATGAGGAAAAGCTCTGGGGTGCTGCGTGCAGCACACAACCTATGTATTTGATATTGACACGTCCCTTGCCTCTAAGGGGCATCCTGCAATGGCTGTGTTAACTATGGCCAGCCATCCAGCCAGCCAGCAAGGCCCGCCTTAACTATGAAGACATGAGACACCAAATTGGCAACGCCACTACGCGGAGCGCGTTATCGTTGAATATGGCTAAGAGTTATCTATATCAAGTCGGGCCGAACAAATAGGCAGATGAATATATGATAAAAAACATATATAAATATAGATTGGATACCTGGACTATCACAATGTTAAGATTGCGACTCAATACACTACGACCATCTTTGGTTGCATGTGCCATTGTGCCGCGTGCAATCACAGCCAGAACCATCACCACTACTAATAAGAGATATGCTGATTGGAGTGTAATGCAAGAGGCGTTCAACGAAGGAGCCACAGCGCCAAAACCAGTAGGAACCTCCACTGTTGCGGGTGCAGATGAAGAGATAACATCATCATCATCATCATCAACAACAACATCAACTGCTACTACCAATGCCGGTACTCCCAAGACCATTGATGACTATTTCTCTTCCAAAACGTTAGGAGATGCCCCACCAACAGAAGACTCGTCGCTCAATTGGTCCTCTTCCTTCTATGGTCTTGGAACCAACGCTTTCGCCACTCAAGTGCAAGACATTTTGGCCCAAAAGATCCCCTCTGATGATGTGGAAATCACACCCGATGGGCTCTTATACCTTCCAGAGATCAAGTACCGTAGAATCCTCAACAAGTCGTTTGGTGCTGGAGGATGGGGGTTGGCGCCAAGGAGTGAGACTCTTATATCCAAAGCTGGACTGGGCGGTTCCTTGACAAGGGAGTACGCGCTTGTTGTTCAGGGCAGGCTGGTTTCCATTGCCAGAGGAGAGCAGGCTTTTTTCGCCGATAAGGGGATCCCCACGGCTACAGAGGGGTGTAAATCTAATGCTCTAATGAGGTGTTGCAAGGATTTGGGTATCGCATCAGAACTGTGGGATCCAAGGTTTATTCGTGAGTTCAAAAAGAAATATTGTGAACAGAAATTCGTAGAGCATGTTGTAACCAAGAAGAAGAAGAAGATCTGGAAGCGTAAAGATGGGTTTGTTGATTATCCATTTAAGGAGTGAACGATAGTGGTCATAGAGAGTGAGGGGAGGAATCGAAGGAATCAGAGTAAAAGGAGTAACAGGAGTGATAGGGAGAATAATCTTGTCAATGGTTGATTCCACTCAATAACTGTCAAATATTGTGCTCTTTCATATTCCGTTGGCGCAGTTGGTGTGGGCTCTTGGCTCCTGTTGGCTCGCTTTATATTTCTTATGTACATAGATAGTAATTACATGACTTGAATGCATGACTTGGACTAATGTATTAATCATATACAATTCTTATCTTCTCATTGAGAGTTGTTGTATTTTTTAATATTCTCGTAGTATAAATATATCACCAATGAATAATTATTTATCCGAATTTATATTTAATATTACCGTCTCATTATTCGTTATATAAAATCACAGAACCAACTAAATGCAAAAAACATAATCCACTTCCAGCACAGATGTTGTTTACTTATATCGTTCATATAATCATAAATATATTAATAAAAATAGGATTGTAATATCTGAATTATCCTTTATTTATCCCCTCTGTTATAAAATACTCCCCTCTTCCTCCTCTTCCTCCTCTTCTCTTTAAATGTTACTTCTTAATCAGAGTGCTCCCAGCTCTTCCAGTGCCCCCAGCTCTACCAGTGGCTCAGTGGCCCAGTGCTCCTGCCGTGCCCCTCCTGCCTTCCCCCTCCCCTCTCCCAGGCCCTTAGCCTTGCTAGCCCTTCCCTTAGCCATCTTAGCCCTTCCCGTACCACGAACCATTCTAAGGCCAGTCCGAATGTCCGCCCAAATGCCCGAATGTCTGCCGGAGCCCACCAAACCAGCCAAATGCACTGTTTATCGGGAGAGGTGCCCAAAAGCCAAGACGAACAGCGCACTGAAAGAGGAACAGCGTACCGAAAGCCGAAGCGTAGGAAGTAGCACGAGCAATTTGGCATGCAGGGTTTGGCAAGGGATTTGACCTGGCAAGGGATTTGACCTGGAGCTTAGCACAGTACTAATGCAGGTGATTAAGGTGGCTGCGGCGGCGCCATTTGACCTTGCGGGGGAGATCTCAAACCTCCAAGTGAGTTCTGTCAGGGTTCTCTATTGATCTATGCCGAAGTTATACTGAAGATCTACCGAAGATATACCGATAGCAACCACAGGATATATACAAATTGCAGTTTTGGCAAGATATTGGGAACTGACTTGTTAATCGCTCAGTACATATAGCTATATATTTATATATTCATATACTTGTTTTACATATATCCACACTCTTACCTCTAGTTGGTAGAGGGTATTTCATTGTTGCTCGTTCTTCATTATATACATATACATATACATATACATATATATACAACAAATCTTCTTATTGTGATCATGACTGAACTCAAAGACGAGAGCAACGTGCCTTACCCTTCAAAGGGAAAGTTTGTCAAAGAAATTATAACCTTTGGCCAGGTTGATTTCCATACAACCACCTATGTGAGCATAACTGATTTGGAGGAATGAAGTGGATGATCGATGATGTTGTATATGACCATTCCAATATGTGGCTATTCCATTATGTGGCTATTCCATTATGTGACAGATCCGTTATATGCCCATTACATGTAGTAGATTGGTGCTCCATTGCTATTCCATTGCTATTCCATTGCTATTCCGTTTATTCTACATCCCCGCGTTGTAATCTCTTACTAACCTTCTTTGACAGCCCGTTCCTGAGGGTGTAACTTATAGGGGCACCATTCTATTTGTCCATGGATTCTGTGAACACTCAGCAGTGTTCTCCCATTTGATGGATGACTTTTCCCAACGTGGATACGAATGTTTCTTTTTTGACCAAAGAGGTTCCGGATACACTTCTCCCACAGCCCCATATTGGGGCAGAACCAACGAAAGGTATGTGTTCAAAGATCTCGACAATATGATCAAGCACAACCTGGAAAAGATAAAGGATAGACCAACCAAGAAATTGTTCCTTCTAGGGCACTCTATGGGTGGAGGAATTGTTCTCAGCTATGGTGTTGTGGGAACCTACAGAGACGACATTGCAGGCACTGTCTCTCTTGCCCCCTGTATCCTATTGGACCCCAAGACCCAACCCTCCCTGCTTTTGGAGTATATCTCCAGAGTTGTTTGTAAAGTGATTCCATACAGACTTATTGACACTGAACTGGTTCTTGATTATATCACAGATGACCAAAAGTGGAAGGATTATCTCGATGACGACAAACTATCAAAGCCAGTAGGCTCCTTGATCCAAATTAAGAGCTTCCTAGATAGGGGAAAGAACCTACTGCAAAAGGAGACGTATACTAAATTCTCCCCCAATATGAACCTTCTGGTTGTTCATAATGCACCAGATCGGATTAATTCTGCCGAGGGTACTAGGAAGTTCTTCAAGTTAATGGATGATCATCTTTCCTCCCAAAGCACGTCAACAAAGGCTGTAAGGAAGTTGATCATTCCAGAAGATGGCAAACATGCCATGCATATGGAGTTGGATCCAGTATATTCAAGAACCAAGGATTATATCTATGACTTTCTTGATAGTTTGTAAAGGGGAGAAGGGGAAAAGGGTAAAAGGCTAGAAGGGCATGACAGAATATACTAAGAATAAACGGCAAATTAAGTAGTTTATAAACGAATAAACTACGACAGATCAACTAGTAAACTACAAACTACCAATGCACTCTTTATATATGATTTTTAATTATTGACAACTAGAGACGAAGATACACTATACAAAAACCCTCCGCTTAAGCAATCAAACCCTGCTGAGCACGTCTTCTGTCACGCTCCTCAGTGATGCTCAACTTGATACCCTTACCCTTTGGAAGGGAGACGTATGGCTTACCGGCACCCTCACCAATGACGAAAACGTTGGAGAGTCTGGTGACGAAAGTGTTCTCAAGGGAGTCCTTCATGTGGACAAGGTCGAAACCACCCTCGTGCTTCTCACGGTGGGTGATGACACCAACTCTACCCAAGTTACGACCACCGGTAACCATAACGAGTCTACCAGTGTCAAACTTGATGAAATCGGTGATCTTACCGGACTCAAGGTCAATCTTGACGGTGTCGTTGACCTTGATGGATGGGTCTGGGTAACGGATGGTTCTACCGTCGTGGGTAACGGCGTATGGGATTCCCTTCTTACCGAGCTGAACACGCTTGACCTTACCGAGCTTGTAGGAAGCCTCCTCGGCGGTGATTCTGTGGACGGTGAAACGACCCTTGATGTCGTAAACAAGTCTAAAGTTCTCGTTGGTGGCCTCGAGGGAGATGACATCCATGAAACCGGTTGGGTAGGTGGTGTCGGTTCTCACCTTACCGTCAATCTTGACGTGTCTCTGCATGAGGATGGCCTTAACCTCACGACCGTTAAGGGCATACTTAAGACGGTTTCTGAGGAACACAATCAGAGGAAGGGACTCTCTGAGCTTGTGTGGACCAGCGGATGGTCTGGGTGCGTAAGTACCCGACAGCTTGTCAAGCATCCAGTGGGATGGAGCTGCGAGACGCTTGAGATGCTTCTTTCTATAGAGGGGCAAAATGTTAGTAAAATCATAATTGATAAAAAGGAGTTTGACAAGTTTACTAAGCTATCATGTTCTTAGTGGAGAGAGTGAGTGAGTAAAAAGAAAGAAGGATATCCAACATGAGAGACTGGATTGGCTATTGCTGGGCAAAAAATCTTTTCGATTACAACGATAAAACTGCTCTGTTGCTGTTTGGGTCGGCTCGCTGGTTTCCAAAGGAGTGGTTGGAAATTCAAGGTGATGAAATTTTTATACAGCTGAAGGTAATATTGATATGCGAGGACATAGCGAGCTCCAACTTGGCTTGAAATATTGAAACTTCAAGGTGGGTATCGTTATTCTTGTGGATGTCATAAGCTTGTCTGTTATATTGCCTTATTGTTGATTGTTGTAGAATGATGTTGCAATGCTAATTCTTAGCACAGACCAAATGGAATACACCAAATGGAATACACCAAATGGTGAAGTAAAGCGGAAGCCTTCACTCTGTGTCTCTCATTTTGTCCAATCTCTCCAATCTCTCTAATCGCTCTACTCTCTTCGTTTAAAACTCCTGATAATCCCGATAACTTGTGTTTGTGTGATTTGTAGATTACATACGGTCCTCTTGCCATTTTGAATGATGGTTTTGTGGTTAATCAAAAAAGAGTGGTTTGGAAGTACAAGATTCTTTTAATAAAAATGGTGGTGAAATATCACACTCCAACTAGTCACTGTCAGAGTGTGCGGGATCGAGTGAGAGAAAGGCAGAGTGAAGAAAGAAAGTATGAGAGGTTTCCACTATGGCAGAGATTGTCTGCCCAGTTGGTAGTGTCAGTAATAAGAGTGGTTGTCCATCACGTGAAGAGAAAGTGTTAGTGATTGACTTCCTAAACTGGAAAACGCAGTCACTAAATGGATTGGTCTATTTGGTGAGTGCACATACAAGTTGGTTGAAGTGGTTCTTCCAAGTCTGTACCTCTACCTAGAAGAACTACTAACTCTGCTGGCGGCATCAAGTTGGTAGGGGCACACACAGCGCGCAGTTACCAGGTAGAGGCACAGAGGTACTATAGAGCTGCTAGGTGGAATTACTATGGTGGGAGGACTAGGTAGAATTACTATGGTAGATTTACTGTGGTGGGAGGACCAGGCAGATTTACTATGGTAGAACTACTATGGCCGAACTACTATGGCCGAACTACTAGGTGGAATTTCTAGGATATCAGACCCCACCGAATACTATGGCACTGTCTTGCGGGCACCAGTACACATAACAAGTGGACATAGTAGGTGGACATGGTGAGTGACAATAAGTATGAGACGGTATCTATGGGCTATTGGTGGGCATCCTCAGAGGTTAGCAGTGTGGGGTCCAGGAGGGTGGGATGATGACCTGCCAAGAGGTGATCTGCCATGAGGTGACCTGCCCATGGCCGGTCAGATGTACTGTTAATATTGATGGAGCTCGTCATAGTAGATCTACTAATAGTGAGAGATGATACTAGGAGGAGGTGGAGGAGGAGTAGGTGGGGGAGAAGAGTAGGTGGGGGGGGGGGGAAGCAGGTGGAGGGGGAGGATGAGGAGGACGAGGCATCTCTTCTATGCCTACAATATTTACTATGCCTGCCATATTTACTATGCCTACTATAGCTACCATATCTATTATGCCCACCTGCTCTGCTTATTACTCTCGACGGCTTCACACTTGGGCAGCCACAACACTGGATATATTCTACTACAGTGACTTTATTCCACAGCACCAAATTGTATTTAAATCTAATGTAGTCAAATGGTATATCAACATATTACTGAACCTGTCATGTGAATATAATCTCTAGCTATAACCTTCACCATGATGCATTGTCAACTATATTGTCAACTATATTGTCAACTATATTGCCAACTATTATATATATCACGATAGTTTGTCCATAATCTGCATATAATCTGTCTATTATTAATATTAAGGAAAGATCTAAATTCTCGATATCCACTATTGGAGAACCATATGTAATACTCCCAAGGTGCAACAGTGGATATTATCATTATTCAAATAGATGTATATATATATATATATCTCCTAATACTGTTGATGACCATACACGAGTACACCTTACGAAGCACAACCCATAAAATGTCAACCATGAACTGGAAAAAAGTCAAAGCAAACAAACAAAAATCATAAAGAAACATTGACAAAAAAACAGAAAAAGAGAAAAACTAAAATCGGAGCAAATGACAGAAAACCAAAAAGAAAACCACAGAACAATGGTATGTAATCCCTGGTATTCTATATAATCCCTGGTATTTTCTTCATCAATACCAAAAACCCAAAGAATGTAATTACATACATTCGTAATCACAAATGCAAATGCCAAACATTTACCGAACAATTAAACAATTAAACAATTATTAGATAGCTAAGACAGCTAAGACACATAAGACAACTAAGATTGTTCTCCTCACATGATCCCCCAACTCTTCTTCACGTGCTCTTTAAGCAATTGTCCTACACTGTAATCCTCGCTGTAATCATTATACATGCCTATCCTTTTAACCAGCCCAATGTATTCCTGGTCCATACTTGTACCTAACACGGTCCGCAGAGCATACAAAATGTATGGCTCGATGAAATCGTAATACACAACATCAATAAGCTCTTCAGAATCATCCCATGGACTAATTATATCCAATAGGAACCCCACAGTGGAATTGGAGGACCTCCTCTCGTACGATTGAATCACATTGGGGACAGGATTGTAAGGTAAAGACCTATGAATGGTATCATCACCTTCACTACCAAAATCATCCGTAGTGACATATCCATACGACAACCTGCTCCATCTGAAATAGTCAAACAGGTTGTTGAGCACGTGCTGTTCAGGAACCGTTTGGACTCCACCAGATCTAAGAGACGAACGTGCCTTGATCTCACCAACAACCGTTTGGGCTAACAGTGCTCTATGATATGGCGACAGCAACACAGAACAGTCAATAGGAGACATGTCCCCATTTGGCCCTTCACTGGATAAGTCAACTTGGTTGGTGGATGTATCCAATTGGCTGACTTCACCCCGCCTATGTAATGTTGAATACTCCAGTTCAGTCTCCAGATGAGATAGAATATATGTTTGATTATTGAGAATTGGTGCTATCTGCATGGCAATGGATTTGGGGACCCCAGGTATAACCTTCCACTTATTCTGGAAAGGAGACACTATGAACTGTGTGTTTTTAGTGAAGGCTCCCTTGTATAGGTCATACCTAATAGAGCCGGTATTTATAATGATAATACGGGAGTTGTTGTATACAGAGGCAGCACCCGACTCCTCCTCATTATGAACCTTGGGAACCAGTTTGGTCAACACATCGTTCTCCAATAATGTCAACAGACTGTTATCGCTAGGATAAGGCGTAGATTCCAAATAGTAGCTCTTGGGAACAGTCCCATATGTCTCCACTAGTCCCAACTGATCGGAAACAGCAGCAATCTCATTAGATACCTTGACTCCTTTCTTTGTGTTGAACTGTTGCAATGTCGAATGGTTCACATGGAACATCATGGAGTGTAAGTTGAAGTCAATGTACCGTCTATGGACATTTGAGTCAGCCCAGTTCTCATGGTTAAAGAAAATTTGTTCTTCATGACGATATGGGGAAGTGAAGTCCAATTCGGGTAACACCAAATGGCCCTTCTTGTATAATTCAGGGCCCTCTTTAATGTTATCCAAAGAGACAAACCCAACTGTTTCACAATACCTCCCGCTCTCAATACCGGTGGCCAAGGAATCAAACACGGTAAAGTCTCTAATGTGAGAATGCCCACCCAGATATTGTACAATGGTATGTGGGAAGTATTTCCTAATCACTTTGTGGAGAACATACAGTTCACTCCAGGTATGGGATACAGGAATATGCCCAAATACAACAACCACATCAATCTGTTTGGTGGCAGCCATCTGCTCCATTAGAGCTGTGAACCATTCTTGTTGGATCACTTCTGAAATTGGAGTGACTCGTATTCTTGAGTTACCCCTATATATAAAATCAAACATAAAGGACAGCGAAAAGATGGTGAGCTCCTGTTTGGGAGTGGTGAAGATCCTATACTTGGAATTACCAAATGTGGCATATGTTCCATTATCAAGCAGATACTCCACATTGGTGGAGATGAACTTGTCTCCGTAATGTGGAACCACGTTCTCGTACTCATAAGTACTCACCTCTTCCACATACAGCTCATGGTTACCCACGGTAATGAGGTCATAGTCTTGATACATGAAGATCTTATCAGACAACAAACCATTAGGATGGGGAGTCATATCACTCAGACCATTGCCATCATGTTTATCACCAGTATCAACCAACAGCAGGTCGCCTCCCTCTTTATGCACCCTCTTCTTCAGATGGTGGGAGAACGAGACAAAGTCACCCCAGTCAGAGGAATATTGGCCCTGGTTCAAGTGGCCCGCATACCACCCATGCGTATCTGTTGTGTGTAAGAAATTCAATTGGCCAAGCTTGAGCGGTCTTAGCTGGTCGTTGAAGTTGGGGTACTTAGAATGCAATTGTTGACGGGTATCTATTTCATTGGCGTATTGTAGATGCAACTTCTCAGCCAACGAGGGTACCCACTCCGACTGTGAGCCGTCGTCTCCTCCTATCGATGCCAAATTGACAATCAAAAGGTATAGTATAAATACTAGCGCAGCAAAATGAGTCACAAGGAACATCTTGTAGTTTGAGTGTGTGGTTTGAGTATGTGGTTTGATGGTGCGGTTTGATTAAGAGGCTGTTAAAATAGAGGCCTGCCTATCCGAATACGCCTAGGAATATATGTGCAATAATAACAACAATAACCACAACTTCCACTACACTCCCAGTATTTGCCCCCCTATGTTAGAAAGCTATTCAAGAAAGCTATCCGTTGTGTATGAATCGATATGCGATTATCTATCCACGAAGCCTTAATAGGCTCTCACTCTCACTCGCCCTCTCACTGACTCTCACCAACAATAGAGAGCGCGGATCACAAAAAATGGTGATGACTCCAAAGGAATTGCGAAGGGAAGGAAATGTATGATACAACTTATACCAAAAAACTAGTATAACAACCGCAAAATACTTGATAGTGATCCTCTTTATCTTCTTTAAATTCAAACTTGCAACCCTTCAGCTAATACTGGAAATATCCAGATGTCCTTAATAATCATATCTCTGATGATTGATGCCCTTCCCAGGAAAGCCCGGAACGAATGGTGCATGACGAGGGAGGCTCAATACGGTAATCGGCCTGCTGGTAATTTAGCCTTTTTAACATGCGGTACACGTCCCTCCCTGTGCTGGTGCAGCCCCATTGTGGAGTGGGCAGCAGCGTGGGGAGTAAGGTGAAGAGTGTAAAGGGTAAAGGGTCAAAGTCAGGGGTCAAGGGTAAAGAGTCAAGGGTCAAGGGTAAAGAGTCAAGGGTCAAGGGTAAAGGGTGACTGGGATGTACTACTTGGGGCTGTAATAGCAGGCCCACCCCTGGAAAGATGATAGTGGGTATGCCCTAACTGGAGCTCTCTGGGGATGTATTAGTTGGGGCTCTCTGCGGATGTACTCGTTGGGGCTCTCTGGGGCTGTCTTTACTGGGGCTGCACGACTATGGGATGGGCATGGGCCTATACCTAGGGGCTTTGGCTACTGCCAGGGCTCTAACGCCTCTTCAGGGACTACTATCGCTTTGCATGTTGAGGTTCACTTGGTAAGGGAAGCGCATGGTGGGGTCCAGTGGGGTCTACGCCGCGAGGCTTGCAAGATGGCTTGCAAGCTGGCTCGCGGGTTGGAGTGCGGGTTGGAGTGCGTCGCAGCTGTCCAGGACTGGGGTAAGCTTATTGTTATTTAATTGGCCCCTTATAATTGGCCGATCTTTTTCACGTGTACATCCATTTGATATTATCTGAATAATGTTTTGTAATTATAATTGAGTATCATCTATAAAACGTGTCCGAACAACGTTGGTATTTTTGTGATACATATTTTGTGGAGCGAGCCGAGGCCCCGCAAATGCCAAAGCAAAAGGGTGGGCTACACTCACTGGTGTCTGTTAAGTTTCAGAAATCACATCCCCTCTCTCTCAATTCAATGACGGACTTTTCAATGTGAAGGTCCAGATCAACGCACGACTGGTTTTCTGTCTTGGTCTAGATGTTTATTAAAAAAAAGTAAACGTATGTATATTATTCTAAATTGGAAAACAAAGAAATATAGCAATCCTGCTTAGGTCCGATCCCCTCATCAGTTCCATTCCTGCTTGGATTCGAAAACCGCGCAACCACTCATGTAATATCCAATATACACACAATTCTAGAACGAAGCAGCCGCAACGCAGGGAGTCCAAGGGAGATGAGCTTATTGCAAGGGATCAGGTACCCTGTGGCCAAGGATGCGGTCAAGGATGCGGGTAGGTATGCAGGTTCGGCTCGTATTGGGTTTGTCGTATTGGGCTTCAAGGCAAGAAGTATAATTAATTCAGAAATGAAACAACCCGGGAAAGCTGTCATCGATATGATTGGATTCATGCATGGAAGCCAACCAGGAGCTGCAATGCGGCATGCCGCAGTGGTGAACCACCCAATGGTATCATGTATCTTCATTATTCAAATACGTCATTGGCCAGACAACCCCTGGCGCTGTCTGCGCCCTTGAAGAAAAAACACGCACTACAATGATTCACAGTTACTTTGAAAGTTCGAGAGGCATGTTATAATAACGCCTTAAGCATGGAATGCATAACGATGTGGCTCTCTAGCGTTCATCTCGTTATTGGCTCCATGCAGTAAGGTCATTCAGTAGGCATCGGTTAAATACAAATAAAACACGAGCCCAAACCAAAAGACGCACGGACGCGCTGAGGAAAGATCATTGCAGGGAGTGGGTCCAAACTTCTTCATGCAGAAAATGTTCTGGAATGTATTTGGAAGGGCAAACGCGCGTTTTCCACTTTCATAATGTACGCAAACGTAATTCTTTTTTGCGAGGAACCTTTCAAACACGTACATGAGTTTGAAACCTAATCAGGTCCCCGCCTGATTTTTTTGAGTTCAGTTCCCCTTGGGTGGGCAGTCAATTGAGATTATTGGAGATTGAGAGTGCATCTAGAAGAGGGCATGCTGTCCCCCCGTGTGCTTTCGATTGCTACTGTTACCACATCACATCGTAGCTCCCCACAGCGTGAGTATTGGTGAAAATTCTGTTTGTAAGCTTCTATAGGTCTGCTTCTCCCCTCATCTCATTGTGCAGCATCATAATGTAATGCATACCTGTTGTCATAGTGATTGCATATCAGATGCCATCGATCTAATGCATAAAGGAAGTGAACTAACCAGGAACCGACTAGACTATAAGGTGCGGCGGCATGCCTACATAGCGGTGAATGGGCAGGTGCTAGCTAGCCGCACCTCTTCATACCACCAAGAGTCAAGGGAACACACAACATTAAACTGCTTCCACACCATGTGCCCACTTGGGGGTAAAGGTCAAAATAATAGCTTAAAGTCTAATTGGGAATAATGCACCTCAATTTCGGCCGGTCCCCTTGTGGGGGCCAAAAATATTTAATTTGAAAAACACTTATCTCCTAGTGTGTTAACCGCGATCTGATATCAGGGTGAAATTTTTTTCAGCTATCTATAGACTGCGGGGTGTGATTTTTAGATCATCTCACTATGCGTCTCCGGTGAAGAATTTTCAAGCCTAATTGTGCGTCAAGGTGGCCGAGATCGTGCACGCCACATCTGCGCGTGCCGTAGCGACGTGTATCTACTACGCAATGTTTTGTTCCCCCGCATTCATTGCAAAGGCCTAACTAACGTGGCTCAATGAGGCAAGAAAAAAAAATCCAATCAACAATATTCAGAGCTGCAACGCGTTCGAAGCGTTCGAAGTAAAGACAATGATTGTTCCGTATACCTGAACCCAGAAAAAGCAATTGACCAGATACAGAGAAGATTACAGACCATCAAGGGAGTGATGGCAATGTAATTACAATTACAATTACAATTACAACTCGTACTGATTGTTGTCCTCTGTTTATTTATTGGCATTGACTCTGCCAAGGAAGCAGAAATATGTCTCTCTTTCTCTGGCTCTGTTTGTGTCTGTCTCTTTCCGAATGGTTTCTATACACCGCGTCAGTCAAGCAGCCACAAGCTTGGAAAAGACCCGAAAGCGAACAGAGCTCATACAAAAGCGGGGGGTGCACGAACGAGGGGCGCATAATCTAGCAGCACCTCAGGCTGCGTGCGGCGGCACAAGTCATCCGTGCAAAAAATGAGAGCCACTGCAGGTTATCTGCAAAAGGGCAGTACGCCGGTACAGGAGAAGAGATAGCACAATGTAAGGGATACCAAAGGATCGCGGAAGAGCTTGGAAAGATCGTGGGATAGAGAGAGAGAGAGAGAGAGAGAAAGAGAGAGAGAGAGAGAGAGAGAGGGAGGGAGAAAAAAATACTGGAAACAGCGGGTAACTGCAAAAGCCACAAGAGGCCGACCACCACCACCACCACCCTATCTTATAGCTAAGCCACCAGATATAAGGCATTATGAGGCCGATTGTCAAAGAGCCGCACCATAGTTAAGGTTCGAGGTGGTGGGCGATGGGCGCTGGGTGGTGCTTGCCTCACCATACGGTACACCTATTGGCAAATCAGAACCTGTTAACGAGATGTATATGTATGCTAAAGGTGGTTGAAGCAGGGTGTTGAGCAATTGAAGGAAGACCTCAGAAGTGCTCTTGAAATTCGATCCTCATTCTTTCAAATTCCGGCCCTTGCAATATTAGGGGTCTCATCATCATGATGCTCATCCTGATCATCAAGCTCTCAAGAACAAGGTTCTCACAACAGGTGTATAGGTAATATTAATTGGGCGCAGTGGCAGTGGCTTACATCATTGCGAGACTTTTTTTTATTAATTGCTCTAGAGCGGTGATTGGCACCTGTTCCCCTCTCTTGTAACCCTAATTTGCCCATTTGCCTTTTTATTACCTCTTCCAATCTATCACTTGTCAATCTTCCATACATCTTCCATACATATTCCAAGCACTCAAACATGACTAACACCTACACATCCACTTTCTTCTTTGGCTTCTTTTGTTTCTTCCCACACTTTAGGTGACG
The DNA here is from genome assembly GCA_030567555.1 of Kuraishia hungarica. NCBI lineage: Eukaryota > Fungi > Ascomycota > Pichiomycetes > Pichiales > Pichiaceae > Kuraishia > Kuraishia hungarica. Next base: position 27,035 of record JAJLSL010000033.1, on the reverse strand, counting down.
ACTGGACAACTGGTTCTTACTGGTTGTTCTTGGTTATCTTTGCTCTCTTTGCATGAACTATGTACCGTCTACATGACCCTGAACCTAAATCAAACACATCCCATCCCATTTTAGGTTCTGCCCAATACGCTTAATCCCACATGAAGACGAAAAGGAAAAACCGCCTACACCGCCCACTGAGAGTCGCCAAACCTAAAATCCATCCGAATATGCTTGCAAAATGTCCCCTCCGGAGCCATCCCACCGACTAATTAACCTTCTTGTTCGTCCCTTCTCAGCTCTGCTGCCCTCCCACTTGCCATACAAATATATCATATCCTTCCTAATATCCGGCCTCACACCACGCCTGTCAGAAGTGCATGAAGGACCTAAGACGTGCGGTTGTAAGCTCGCCCAGCTCTTGCATCGCCGGAACCGGTCCTGCAGTCTTGCTTGATAAGGAGCTTCCATGTAGTGCTCACACGGATCATCGTCATGAAAAAACCTTGCACAGCTTCATGCAGATGGCACTAACAGAAACGGAAGCGTGATGTTGAAAATTTTTCTCCTGCAAGAGGATGTGCTTCGTGCATACAGCCACTATTGGGGGGAGGTAAAGGGTAGCGTACTCCAGGTGCATGCTGCATTAAGTCTGTCGAACTACGTTATCTTTTTTTTTTTCAATATCGAATACTCAAATACCGATTGTTAACACATAACACCATTCGGGTTGTGTGGGGGAAATTTTATATAAACCATGGGGTACTCCACATTTTCTCTTCCCCACCAGGGGTAATATTTGTATTTTCGAATTTTGTTCAGTTCTGTTGAAACCATCCACCTTTGCTCTTGATCCCATATTTTGCTTCTAACGCTGCGACACTCTGACGCTTCTTGCTGCATACGTCTCGGTTAACTTTAGCTGTGCTGCGTAGCATGGACCACAACCGCTGCATTAGACAACACTACATTTAATTGACGTTTTCTCGCGTTATACTTGCTCAATTACAATTCTGGTTTTTTGTGGACACTCTGGAAGTGCCAATCAACCCAATTGAGTTTTCAAATTTTTGTTTCCGTGCCCGATTGACCTTTTCATACCACTTCTCCAGTGAGCTTACTGCTACGGCTGCCTGCCTGTCTGCCTGCATATCTTAGCCTTAGTTCAAGCTCTACACAATACTTTTCACGCAAGGATATAGCAGTATTGTGCGCGCAACAACTTCACAAGTTACTTGTAATGAGTACAATTGACTATATACCTGCTTTTGATTTCCATAACTTCAATTAGGCTTTCTTTCTCACATAGACATACTGGGAATAGCAGCCCTCTCCTCCCATACCCGAACAATATCCTAAAACATGGATCACAGGGAGGATATGGACTACGATGAAGGGGTTAGCACGGTTCCTGTGCTTTCCGGACAGGTCCAACAGGCATTGCCCAAGCGTTTCCATAAACTCACTTGTTCCAATTGTCGCAAGAAGAAGGTTGGTATTTTTTATCTTTTTATATTGTTGTCTAAGTTGACCATTATTCTAACAAATCACCTCTAGGGTAAATGTGATGGTGCATACCCAGTTTGTGGGTCCTGCAAATTTAACAGGGAGAAATGTTTATATGACAAATCTGCCTCAATCTCATATGTGCGTTATCTTGAGAAGCAGGTTGAGTTCTTGGGCTTAAAGCTGAACGAGGTGAACCAATCGCAGCCACTTGCCCTTGGGATGATTGCCAGTTTCCGTCATGGAAGCAGTGTCAGCTCCGGTATATCTGCCACCACAGCGGATACCACTCCCACCAGCATTGAGTCGTATCCTATTCAGAACGCATTGCACTCAAAGATCGCCATGAGACCTACAAACTTTGACTCGTTAGTCGAACAACAGACGACATCACTGGATGACGATATCATCCGGAGCTGTGGTGATCACAATGCCTCCGCTGTTGCATTTGAACAGGTTATACAGTCAATCAAGTTTGAAAGCATTCTCCTGACACATACAGATATGAGCTACGTTCCAAAGGAAAGACTACCAATCCAGATGCTGGCAGATGGATTGCAAATTTCAGTCCCTACTTCTCGTTCTGGTCAGGAGCAGGACTCTACTGCAGAGTCGTTTCTTTCGAGGGACTCAAAGGTGCCGTTTGAAACACTGGATATTGTTGCAGCGGAGCTCAGACAGTATGCATTTCATATGTTTACCCCTGTGAATGTTTTGTCTTTGATGACCTCTCCTAAGGCAACAGATGGAATGGTCCGTCTCCCTGCAAACCCATTGACTTGGTGTTTGGTTGCTTATGCTGACTTTTTGCATGGTAGATTAACTGACAAAAAGTCGAAATCAGGTGCATATTTTAGCATTGACGGTAACTCCAGTATGAGAAAGCGCACCATTGCCGACGAAGACAGAGATGAGTTAAGGCACGGCATGGATGTAAAGGGTACCAAGTTCAGGAGAAACAGATCTTCTCCTGGCGAGTCTCCTCATGCCAGAACTTCACCCCCCAAATCTCCAGTGATGATACGTACTGGCTCATCTGCAAGTGTCCTTCGTGGCTATACCCTTGGCTCTCCGAACTCCCCCTCTGGCAGGTCCAGAGTGTCCAATGAGGATGAAAAGGACGGCGCCTCCTCAACAAGGGACGGCAGCAGTCTATCCCCAAGAGGCATCCATGCCGATACCACTAGGAAATGGGTGCACGAGTCCAACGCAAACCCTCAACAACAGGCTATGGAATCTCTGGCAGCTTCCCTCTTCGATGGAACCTCCTCCGAATTGGCAGATTCTTATCTGGTTCATTCGATGATGGATGCCCTCTCTGGGAACTCCTTGGCAAGGGCCTGGACTTTCAATGGGATCGCAACATCTATGGCAGTGAACATCTACAAGGATGACCCGACTTCTCTGCGTTTGTTATGGTCCTCATATCTGTGGGATAAACTTCTTGCTTCTGCAACCAATAACTCTCCCACATTATCGTCCATCCCTTATGTTCACCCCAATGGTATTACACTGAACTCGTTTGATTTGATTTACCCCTTCAAGCACGACGACGCCCAATACGCATCTACTCCTAACGGGGTCATTGACATGAGACCTGTGATTAGTGCCAGTTGCCGTCTATCGGTCGTTCTCTCGGATATCCTACATGGTTACCATGGCTTTAAAGAGGCACGAGAGAAGATGCTGAAGATTACCGAAAATCTCTACAACAGCATTCCAGACACACTGAAGCCACGTGTTCCAACATCCTTTGGGCCCACCACAATTATTTCAACACTGCCACAGGAACTGGTTGCTGATGCCGAGAAATTGGCTGAAATCTACATCCCCTTCCTGATGCAAGCTGTTATGCGATGTATATTTTTCACTACAGAACTGCTCGGAGAAGCCAAGGATTTCACCAGCCGTACCCAAATGGATATCGGTGTTGTCAAACAACTCACCGAGAGTGTGACGGAATGTTTGTATTTCGTCAAGGTGTCCTCCATCGTGTGCGGGAAAAAGCAAGCTCATTCATTCACCTTCAGTGCGTTTCTTCGTAACTGGGCCATGACCCAGGTCACAAAGAACCTCTACTGGTTACTCAAAGATGCCAAGGCTATCCGGTTATTCTTTGAAGCATGTGTCAAGGATTTAACAGAGAAGAATCCCGAGCTGGAAGTTCCGGATATCACTCGATTCTACTTCACCACTGATGAAGATAAGGCAAAGAGTGCGGACACTGGGGATTCTCTATACGATGAATTTTTCATCTCTACTGTTTTGTTTGATTTCCAGTTGGATGATGACAGTTACTCTACAGCAGCTCCATCTGGAGACTTAAAGTTTATCATCCAGACATACATTTATTTCATGGACCAACTGTCCAAGAATGACGGTATGGCTAGAGACACACTCAGTGAGATGCTGCTGAAGACTCCTCACATCATCACCACCTTTGACCAGCAGCATAAAGTTGCCAGAAGTGATGCTATGAGGGAGTATCAAAGGTCTGATGCAACCCCTCTGGACCAGTCGACATGTGATGATTTTGTTCTCAGTTATTCTGATCTAGTGGAGACCAGCCTGGGAGTCAAACCCAACAGAGCTGAACGAGGGGCACGCGTATCTGTACAACAACAACAGCAACAGCAGCACCAGCAACAGCAGCACCAGCAACAACAGCAGGAACAACATTTACAACAGCAACATCTACAGCAACAAACTTTACAACAAGAGCAGTTACAACACCAACAACATCTCATTCAACATCATCAACAACAACAACAACAGATACAGAACGCTGCTGCCTCGCAATTCACTTATGGACAGTCTGTTAGACATATTACTGGTATCAACCAACAACAATTTGTAGGAGTGAGATCGGCCAGTGAGCCGGGACCACTGAACCATGTTGGGGCCAATCGTGTGGTGAAAATGGAATACCAGCCTGTTGCCAACACCAACCAGACATGGACAGCCACTACACCACAGAGCTTGGTAGGCACCATGAGCCAGTCAGAAGTTGGAGGAGTTATGGATGTCAAGCCAACGTTTGCTTCTCCTCTTGCGATGAACATTCAGCTCCCCGATAACTTTACGAGTGACGCATTTTTTGGAGCAATAGGGGCACCGCACATTCCAGTGCACCATTCTTCTGACCCTGGGGTTATCACCACCACAGGCGCAACACCAGGGATGGGGATGGGTGGACTGCAACTGCAACAACAGCAGCAGCCACAAATCTTCAGTCCTATGGATGGGATGTTGCAGTTGGATGAAGGTTATGTTGATGCCTTCAGCAGTCACCTTCAACGACTTAGCCAGGAGCAATCACAACAACAACAGCAGCAGCAGCAGGATGTGACATCACACACCACCACCCGGATGTTCAATCCTTCACCACACACAACAACCAATACAAATACTCCACAGATCTCTACGCCATTCTTGATGCCACTACAACAAACACAGGCACCTCTGATAGCTAACACTGTCTACGATACTGGATATCAGGGCTGGAACCATGGGAACGAAGAGAACCCAACGCTTGATGCAGAGGCCGGTCACTCTACAGCGGGGTATTACTTTGAGGCTCTTCCAGTGTATGGCTCTGGTCAGCCGACGCTGGAGGTTGCCTACAAGGATCCAAAGTACAGGGTATGATGACAACCCTTTGACTTGTGTATATATACATGTTGAGCGCGGAGAAGGGAACAGCTGCTGGGCAGGTGATTCCTTCGCTCTCCCTACTTATCGTTTTTTGCCTCCGCTTTCTTGACTTTTATTAATTTCTGTTCGCTGAAACCGTTTGAGATCCAATTCCTTTCTGGAATTTGTTCTTCACCTATTTTTCTCAGTATGAGCTATTGACTTCATTAGGCTGGCGTAATCAAGCCGATTGCTTTCATTTCATACTCAATACATTTACGGCAGTATCATTACAACAGAATATTGATGAATAAGTAGCAAAACAAGGCCCAACGAAGGGCGCAAAGAAGTGAGTGACCCAGTAGATGAACACTATCGATATAGCGGTTTGAGTGACAGTAAGAGGCTTGAGGGATTTGTCTCGATATATCTACTTAATATACAAAAAGTCCAACATATATTCGAACCATGGTCTAAATCTCACAGGAACGTCTCTGAGCCTTTGGCACTTCTAGTTTCTGGGGCCCGAGCTTCTGGGCTTTCCAGCTTTTCACCTCCTATCCTTTTCACCTACTATGCTTCTCACTACCGAAGATTCCCACCTACTATGCTTTTCACCTACTACGCTTCCTACCACCGAAGATTCTCCTAAGCTTCCAGACTCCTGATCACCTGAGATTCCACATCATGGACATTCCCACATCTTACCATTATACTCGTACACCCCACTTTCCGCACAAATACGAGGTATCCTACACCCACTCTCTACACCCCAATACTGAGTGGAATTCAGATGGTGGTGGTGGCACTCATTAACATGTACATATTCCTATGTACACTTTCGGAAGTGTTCTAATTCATTAGTATGCACTGTCTAATAGGCACTCAATAGCATGTACGACTTCGTGCGTTGTCCCGCTATGCGTTGTTTCGCTGTGCGTTACTGGGCATGTACTTCTATGCGCTATTGGCTAATGCACTGTGCCACGACAATATGCAGAGTCGCCGGCACTCACCGTGTACACCAACTGTGCAACCAACTGTGCACTGTCCTCCCAATATTCTCCCAATGTACTTCCAATGCACTTCCACTGTACTCCCACTGAACTCCCTGTCTGCTTTTGTGTTCCGATTACTTATGTCTGACTACTCTCAAACTCTGTCTGCACACTTTGTGTACTCCCTATACTCATGCTGTTTTCACACTACTTTGTATATCTCACTGCTCTGGCTCTGTACTTCCACTACTTTGTATATCTCACTACTTTGTATATCTCACTACTTTGTATATCTCACTACTTTGTGTATCTCGCTACTTTGTTTGTACCACTCTGAATGCTCCAACCTCAGTGCCTCAGTGCTCTCTGCCTCTGCCTCTGCCTCTGCACTACTTTGAAAGTGCCTGAACTACTCTCTCCTACCCCCCCGACCCCCACTCGTATGCACACAGAATACCTCTTAGTTATGCTGAAATATGGTGCTCTGTCATTGGCCTACCACCAAGAGCCCTCTGCCTGTCACTGCTAAAGGATCTGCCATACAATTTTGTACGGTGAGAATATACAGCGTTAGGAGACTCATAGAGGAGACTCACTGTGGAGATCCACTGAGGATTCATAGAGCACCCAGAGAGGAGTATTACATGGACGGGGAGTGAGAGAAGAGAGAGAGAGAGAACTACAAAGTGATATCGATAACCAAATATATTGATAATATATTGAGCAGCTTGGATATTGATATATATTTGTTGTTTTGTTGAATTTCTCATAAGTTTATACTCTAATTAGATTGTCTGGTTATTGTTGCGGAGTAACCTCAAACAGCCGTATTAACACACTCCGCATCTACTCGCTGTTTAGAGACTATATATATAATTATATCATTTGCATATATATCAGTCTACCAACAAAAACATAGCCACGACTACAACAACAGCATCATCAAAAAATATTATATAATAATAATAATAACAACCCTATAACATACTTACTTCATATTCACTTGACAATGTCATCCGAGACAACATCTGAAAAGCTCATTTACCCACACCCACAGTGGCCCTCGGCTAATGCCACCGCTCTGGCCAATGGTGCCGTCTACACCCCTATCGACACAGTCAAGGAGACCACAAGAGTTCTTATTGGCTCGGGAATATTCCTCGGTGGTATGCAGTTCAGAAGACTCTTGCAGAGGCGGAAGGGTTCTTCCAGACCAGGTCTTGCCAGATACCTCAACATGTTCGAGCTGTCAAAGCAGCACCTCGTAGGTATCCCATTGGCCCTCGGTACATACTCCTTCTTGTCTTCTTCCCTCATCAACATCCAGGAAGGTGAGAAGACCGCTTCCGCCGAGTTCGCCTCCGCGTCTATTGCATCCATGGTTGGTCTTTCCATCTTCAAGTCCTCCCAACGTGCCTCCACCAACATTGGTGCTTCTGTTGGTATCGGTGCCTTCTTTGCTTTCCTCGCCTGGACCGGTGGTTTCGGACTCGGTGCTAACTCCTACAGGGCCAGTGTTGACGCTGGCAGGGTGACCAACCAGGAGGACTCTCGTGTGCCCTTGGAGAAGAAGCAGGGCTTCTGGGACGTTGTTTACAGAAGGCCACTTTCTCAGACCGTAGAGGACTTGGGTGAAGGTAGAGGAATTCTCAAGCCATGAGAGTTATATACATAGTTGTATTTAGAGAAATAATAATTAAAAATCGGTGTTTAGCTACTAGATTGAAGGCATGTAGAAGTGGTTTATTATTATCGTATATACTTATCACATCCCCATTTCTCTCATCATTGCCAGTTCATCTTCATCCTCTTCATTTGCTGGTTCTGCCACTTCCTGCTGTCCGGTGACTGGCATCATGAAATCCTCTTCGTTGAAATCGTCAAAATCAATATCATCTAGTGGGGTGGCCTGTTGGCCCACTTCTGTTGAATTAGAGTCAATTCTCACCTCTTCAACAGGTGGCCTCACAGCTATTGTTGTTGCCGGGGTGTATAAATCCTCTCCATCATCAAAAATATCATCTTCTCCCACAAACAAGCTCTGCCGTCTTTCAAAAGCTGAGTTCCTCGCCGGTATACCTTCTAGATCGGGCCCAGATGGAGCTATACTATTATCACCCACTTGAGCTGCTTCTTCTCCTTCAGGAATATCCTCAACCGCTACTGCCGGGTCTTCTGTAGCAGCAACATCAACACCAACACCGCTGCTTTCTCCAATTGTTGCCTGTATCTCATCCTCTATTATACGTGCTCGGGCGAACTTGACGTCTCGTTTATCCATGGCTGTCCCCAACTGACGCGTGAAATCGCGGAACCTCGCCTTGGGAAGAATACTGTGACCCCATAACTGGTAAATATGGAGAATCCTTGTTAAATTTTCATAATGATGTGAGGCAACATACTCTGACGAGTACCTCTGGTGCCTTGACCTCTTTGAGGCTTTTGACTTGAACTTGAAAGATTTGAAGCTCTTCTCAATAGCAGGCAGTCCTCTTGATGATAATAGCAGTTCCGAGGTGAGCCTCTGCCTTTGCTGAGCGGTTGATATTTTCAGTGGCTCTGCCGTAGAGAGACCAAGAAGTTCATCAGCATCAAACCCTTGGGTTTCCTGGGTGGGATGAGTGGTAGCCATTCTGTATGATATATGAAATATGATATATGCTATACTTGTATGGGGATGCCTATACGGGTATGAGTATGGGTGTCACTGTGTGTGTGGTTCAAACTACAATATATGGTATACCATGTACGCTATTTATATATTCCTATAGATATAATGAAATATGCAGATTCTCGTTTGAAATAAACTCTTAGAACACAACCCAGTAATTAACACTCTCCCCTCCTTTAGGGCCCCTCCCCGGTCACTCCATCGCATACGCGTTATTTACTTTTCAGTCACCTACATACAAAATGCGCACCGTGCAGAAGGCTGCGTGGGCCTGATGAGCGAGGACGTGAAAAGCGATATTTCACCGCTGAGAATAAGCAGGCATTTTGTGTTGGAGATTATGCTCTTGTGTATATCGTGGAAGTGAATTTTACAGGTGATACATTATAATTCATGTAGATTTGATTCATGTGGAGAGGGTACCCCGAGCCTGTTACTATGGGGAAACACTGGTAACAACTCTCCCACCACCCATCTACCCCTCTTACACTAATCGTCTCACTAATCATAACAAATTCCAAGCAAATAGAGTTTCCATTTTAATTGCGTATAAATAAAGTAACCTAACCACACATAATAGTTAAAAAGTAGTCTGATAGAAATGAAAAATAAAGTGTCCGTAGAGACAGCTCAGACTGGGGGGGTGATATAATAAACCGATGAGCCGATAAGCCGATAAGCCGATAAGCGAATCAGGCTAATCAGGCTAATAAGCCATTGGGGGACCAAAAAGAGGAGACTTGCTCAACATAAAGAGAGAAGTAGAAAGTATACGGAGAGGAAGCAAAAGTATAGAAAACACACAGAAATGAAGACCAACACGTTGAGGGGGAGACACAAAAAAAAAGCATAAAAAAGATCTGATAAAAGATATGTTGTTTTCAACCAACTAGGTAACCATACACCGCTAACTAACTAATCATCACTAACTGTGAGAGCCTCAAGTTTGTGTTTCAGATTGGATAGGGTCATGGGTTTATCCTTGAGGCCAGAAATGGTATCCTCTGATATGTTTTCTGTCCCAATGGTGTGTCCGATGGTTGAATCTGAGTGGGAGGAGGAGGTTAAACCAGTTGAACTCTTCTTGTCACTGACCAGCTTGTTCAAGAACATGAGTTTCTTGTTATTCAACAGCTTGGAACTGATAGGTGAGATGGAAAACTTGTCACTTGGAGAGTGGTAAGATTTCTCATGGTGACTCTTGGGATTCAACCTGTCAATCAGGTTAGCTTTGTTCTTTGAAGAGTTGGAAAGTGGGTGCAATGGCTGGATGAATTTTTTGGAGGGGGATGGTGAATCGTCTGATCTTGCGGTTGACCCCGGAGTACTCCCTACGTCTGTGTATATGGGTGTAGACACTGATTCGTTAACACTCTCTGGGGTCAGGGATACAGCATGGAATATCCTATGTGGGAAAGGTGACTTCTTTCTTGGAGTTTTTGATGATGACATGATAATGGGTGGTTTGGTTTTCAGTGAGATGATAGGTGGTTTGGTGAGTGATGTGGTGTCGATTGATATTGACTTAGAGAGGTTATGGACTGTTTTGAAAACTCCTCGATATAATGTGGGCTCAACACTTTTTAATACACTCTTCTTATAGTATATTCTGTGATAAGAAGCAAACTATATATAATGTGAAGTATAAAGAACCTTATGTGACGAACCAGAATGATATGATGGGCGATGGCGATGGCTATGGCTATGGCTATGGCTATGGCGAAGCTCGGTTATATGATGTGCTGCCTCTATTCTTTCGTCTCGCTACTTGCTTCCTATTCCTAGTTGCCTATAATCTATTTACACCAACTTTCTGCCTCCTTCCCTTTCTGCTTCCTTCCCTTCCCACTGTACACCACCTTGCATACCCACTATTGTGGAATGTTTACATATATCCCAAATAGGCCAATTAGATGCATATCGACTCAGACACAGGTCGCTTGCCGTGGTAAAAGTTGCCCTGTCACGACACGTCCTTGGCAGCTGCGCTGCATAGCCGCTGCAGGGATACCGTGGAGTGTCTGTCCATTGTAGTTTGGTTGATATGATATATATACCTTGGATCTACATAGTGTATATACGCTTGTTATTCGCTTGTTATTCGCTTGTTATTCGCTTGTTATTCGCTTGATATACGCTTGTTATACGCTTATTATACACTTGTTATACACCTGTTGCTTACTGTAATACGGAGTTGCACCTGATCACCTGAAGTGATATGATGTGGTGGTATTTCCTGGTACCATTTCTTCGTGGTGCCGTGTCTTTGTGGTGAGATGTCCTCCTGATGTGAACTCTTCCTGGTGACGATATGCTGTCTCTGCTCTCTCCCTGCTCAGCAGCCTACAGTATGAGGTACTCAGTATATATCCCGTAGCATGCATGTTACTACATAATGCAGAGTAGGTTTTGTGCCAGTCCGTGGCTGTAGATGAGATAATCTTCCTGGAGCCATAGCAAGAAACTCATAGAGGATCCTTTTCTCTACGAGAGGGTCCACTCCCTATGAGGTTCATTACACAAAAAGTGTTTAAGCTTTCTTAACCTCAAAGCAGGTGCAAGGAGGGCCCCAGGAAGGCCCCTAGAAAGCTCTCCCCAGGAAGACTCTCTATAACTATGTGATAGCAATCCTTCTTCCCTAACTCTGAGCGCATCGGTAGTGTGAGCCCTTACAGTTTGGGCTCATAGTAAAAGCACTCAGTATGAGATGGCGTAGTGTGAGTTCTAATGCTAGGATCCCACACTGTAAGCTCTAACCGTAAGAGCCCACACAGTAAGCCACGATGGGCACACTGTGAGCACCTCAACGGTTTAGTGGGGAAGATCATCTCCGGACTGGAGATAGCGAGATGTGAAAGAGCATCAATTTGTCAATTAAAAGAGAAGCCGTATATAGCCTTCGTAGCCTTCGAAGCCTTCGAAGCCCACGAAGCCTGACTGAACAACCAGCGATTCTATTATTGTTCTCCACTCCATGACCCATTGGCTCTGTCACAGCTTATCATACATACTCTACGGACTCTCAGATGTGTCCTTACTGCTAAGACATTATACCCGCAATTGCATTGACTATTTATTGCACTGACTATTGCACTGACTATTGCACTGACTATTGCATTGACTATTGCATTCATCTACAGAGGACTCCCCACATTGTATATTACTACAAATGATTTAAATATGCATTCTAATTTCCCATCTCTCTCTTCAGAGAGGCGACACAATATTACAAGTTCCGTCTATCTGTTGCTCATTATATTACCCAGCATAGTAACAGCCATCTCCCGATCATCACCCTCACACCCAGGAGGTGCACAAGGAATACCCCCAAACGTGGACTACATATCTCAATATGATGAAAAATTCCTATACGGCTCCACATTCACAAAGAGCCATATAAATGCACTAAGACAAGAAACCAAGAGCCTATTTTATCATGCTTGGGACTCGTATATGAAGTATGGGTACCCTCATGATGAGGTGAGGCCCCTTTCATGCCAGCCTGTTCTGCCAGATTATAGGGACATCACCAACACGGTGAGGAATGATGTTGTGGGTAATTTTTCAGTCACCTTATTTGATAACCTTGATACGTTCGTGATAATGGGTGATAAGGACCGGTTCCACGAGTACTGTATGCTGATCAATTCCACATATGCAGATTTCAACATTGACTCTAATGTGCAGGTATTTGAAACCAACATCAGGGTCCTTGGTGGACTTTTGAGCGCCCATTTATATGCCAGTGATGAGCGGAAGGGTTATGCCATACCCAATTATGATGGTTTCCTCTTGAAGTTGGCATATGATTTAGGCACTCGCCTGCTGAAGTCGTTCTACCCATCCTTGGCAGCTTTCAACAATGGAGTGTCGGCCATTCCTCTGCCCCGTACAAACCTGAAAAAGGGCCCCTGGGTACTTCCTGCGAGTCTTCAGCGAGAGACTTGCACGTCTGGAGCGGCTTCTCCCGTGTTGGAGCTCACTCTGCTATCCAGGCTGACAGGTGATCCAATTTTTGAAGAGGTGAGTGTTGAAGCTTTCAAGAGGATATGGGATTCTGCCTCCTCGTTGGGTCTTTTACCCATGTCCATCGATCTTAAAGGTACCAATAAGGCCATTGAAGATGGCTCAAAGCCATCCATATCATGGGTAGATGGCCTCACTGGTATTGGGGCATCGGTAGACTCATTCTACGAGTATGCACTGAAATTCTCCATCCTGTTCAACGACAACTACTTCTTCTCTGTATGGAAGAGATCATATTCTGCCCTGTTGAAATATTCCAGAGGCGATTGGTTCTTCACAAATACAGACACAAACTCCGGTATACCCTCTACTGGATGGATAGATGCCCTAGGGGCCTTTTGGCCAGGGCTTCAGGTTCTTGCTGGTGATGTTTCCAATGCTGTGAAATACCATTTAATATATCTTAAACTATGGGATCATTATGTGTCTATTCCTGAAAGATGGAACTTTGTCACTCCTGGAATTCAAATTCCTGAAGCTCAAACTAGGAGAAATGCCAAGGCCAAGCCCAAGAACAAAAATGGCCAATATTCACACGAGGATCAGTTGAATGCTCAACTTCTTGAAAGAATAGACCAACTGAAACTCCAACATTCCATTGCATTGGAATGGTACCCACTTCGGCCCGAGTTTATCGAGTCAACATACCATTTATACCGGGCCACTAAGGACCCCCTCTACCTTGCGATTGGCCAAGATGTGGTGAAGCAACTGAGGGAGGTGTTTATTGCCCCCTGTGGGTTCTGTGGGTTTCAGGACATTCTCACTGGACAAAGACAGGATCGGATGGAGAGTTTTGTGCTTTCTGAGACATTGAAGTATTTGTATTTATTATTTGATGAGGCTAACGATATACATAAAGGCGACACCAATATCATCTTCTCCACAGAGGGCCATCCTATGTGGTTTAACACGAAACTGACAGCACAGAACACGGGGTTCGACTGGTATCTTCCTGTCTCTAGCAGAATGTCAAGCGCACGGCCCATTTTACAGACGTATAGGTATGGTAATCATAGTTATGACATTGAGAATACATATGGTGGGTCTGTGTCCCGTACTGAGCAGGGTACTGAAGAAGATGAACAATTGTTCAACCTTTTGCAAAGACAATCCAATGTATTCAAAGAGAAGTATTCATATATTTCACCTTCGGAACGTCCATTTGCTGCCAAGTTGAAACGGTGGATTTTATTTGGTACAACTACATTAGTTGATACTATGCGTGGGTTTATAGAGACTCTGATCTTGGGAGATGGTGTTGAATTACTACCACGTGCTGTTATATCCGTAAATGACTATTTATTGGCTGATGAAGATAGTATCAGCTGGTTGGTTGATCATGGTCTCTATGAGAGTGATCAGCTACATGTTGGAGAAGAGATTGATGTTCATCCACTGTTAGAGGTTATCGGTGAGAGGAGGAGAAAGCTGTTGGGTTTATCGGATCATGCTATTAAGTCTAAGGAAACTACTGCTAGTGATGCCGATTTTGGTCACCATCTGGACATCCCAACAGAACATTTGATGAATGATATTTATGAACAAAACGTTAAACAGTCACATGACTATTTGGGCCTGGAATCAAGTGATTGTTTTCTATGTGGTGGTAATGATTTGGGACCCTCCTTCTTGGGTTCTAGAGTAGCCACACTTCCTGATCTTTATCATATTAATCGTAGGCATGAGGAGCAGCTTAGGAGGCCACCCCATGTAAAGAGATCGATGGATATTGAGTATTCGTCTCCGTTCTATCACTTATATATCGGAGACAACAGTAATGCAATCAGTTGGAGGTATCCCACAGCTGATTCTTTTGAGGCTATGTTTGAAGCTACAGATACGACCGGGCAACTTATTGGTGTTTCTCCAAAGGACCACCCTACAAACATATATAAATTAATTCCAAATACAAATACATATAAAGATTATCAAAGGTGGGTGGAGGAAATTCATCATGGAGGAGGAGGAGGAGGAGGAGGAGGAGAGGAAAGTGCTATTCCTATATATGCCATGCCCAACGATGTGTTTCTTCCAGAGTTATGCGGGGTGAGAATGAGATTTGAGAAACTGGTGCCAGGTACTGTTGATTTATTCAATCAGAATATTGATAAAGGATATATAGATAAAGTGAGAAGTTCTTCATCCGGAGGAGGTAACCATTATATTTATGATTCCAAATCAGATGTGGTGTTACGCGTTGTGAGGCTGAACGGTAAAGATATAGGAAGAGAAGAGTACATTTGGGTTAGTCCTATGGATATTAAGATCCTTTCAGGGGCCGTAGGAGTTGGTGTTGATGGTAGTGTTAGGTTGAACGGTGATCCTGTTGAGAATATGAGAGTTTGGGCTGGCGTGCCTCATTTGGAATAGGAAGTTGATATATTTTTTTAATATTTACGGGAATATTTACGGGTAGTTTATACGAAATAGATATTGGTGAATCGATAAAATGATAAAATGATAACGGGATTCAAGGAGATGGTAATGGGTCCCAAATCAATAAATAAAATAAATGAAATGAATATAAAATGAATATAAAATGAATATAAAATGAATATAAAATAGATATATATTCATTAAGAAAACGCACCCTCCCAGGACATCTCTCCCAGGACATCCCTAAGGGGGACTCCAGACAACCCGGGCCTTAGTGATCAAGGCAGGTCCTACTGATTATGACGGGCCCAATGGTGCCCTCCCACTAGTTAGTGTCCGTTCTACTAGTTAGTGTGTAGTGTACACACTGGGCACCTCTTCCCACCGCTTCCTTCCGCCCATCTCCCGTGGTAGCAGAGGAAGAGCGGAGTCCGCTTAAGAATCCCTTTAGGGAGTCATCCCTACACCGACCAATCTGTATCAGTTTGGTACGGACTTTTCTTTTGCCAGTCTATCCTTCCTGTAAATATAACCGGGTAATATCATACCAGCCTGCGTGCGTATCTGAATGCAAAGAAATCTCTATTATGTACGTACTGTTGATAATGCTGCTGCTTAGCTGTTAGTTGTGGTTATTTTGAGCTCTGCCAGCTCTTGCTTCTGCAAGGCAGACACAGCACGCGGAGCCGACGGAGTACCTATCTGTAATCCATGCAGACGAATCAATACATCTCGTGACAAATGGATCTAGTGGATAGGATCCAGGAGCTAGCACTAACCCAGGACCCTCCGTTCTCCTTCCCCTTCCCCACTTCAGATCGTTTCTTTTCCACGTCTATGCAAAATATTCACATATATTCACTACATCTCACGACTATAGAGAGAGATCCCTATGATGACTCCTGCAATGGTCTCCCTCTCCCCTGTCATCTGCTTCTCTCTGCTGTAAGAGAACACCAGTAAGGATACCAGTAAGGATACCAGTAGGAATTGGAATACCATTAGCGTCACCCACTATTAGTGTCACCCACCATCGGTTCAGCGTGGTAACGGCCCCAATCGCAGGCGTTGCCTATAGCATCCCATCCCGTAGGCTGTCCTATTCTGCCTTATTCTGCCTTATGCTGCCTTTTGCTGCATCAGTCCGTCTTACTATTCTTTACAACGGGGCCCTGCTCTCCTGGTCTCTCCCCTGCCCTTCCCTTTCTGTGCTCCTGCCCTGCCTTCCTTCCTACCGCTATTAGCTTACCTAACCGTTGCAGGCCCACAGAAAAAGAGGGCCACATCCTGCGCGGAGCAGACCAAAAGAGAAGAGGCAAGGGAAGGAAAGGGAAGGAAAGGCAGGGGAAGGGAAGACTAAGAGGCAACAGCCGGCTTTAACTCCCATCTCCCATCTCTCCCATACACACAGTGCTATTAATTACCCTTTACCCGTATATAGCTTATCAATTGATAGGTTTTCTCTTCTGGTAATGCCATTAATAATATAGCAGGAACATAACCAGAAATAATATAGCCAGAATTTACCACCGAGAAAGGATATATATATACATATATACGTATATATATATCTGTTCACATATATATATCCAATACATTTACTGATAGTTGGTTCAAGCATCTTATTTTTCTTTTTGCCCTGTTTTGGTAAGTAACTGTATAATGACCGTTTTACCCGCTGTGGATTGCTTTTTGCGCCTTGATGGCGAAGGTAATGGCAAGTTGTCTGTGAGTCCCCCATGAACATCACCACATCCATTGGGTCGTACTTACCATTGGTTACCACGTACAACTGAGTTATAGTTATTAGTTATGACTGCATTATTACTTGTGATTATCACCTATCACTGGGTCACCACCTGCCAAAGCTGACACCGGTAAATGCCACTCTCAGCTCTTTTATCGATTACTAACACTTACAAAACAGAGTGTATAAAAATATATACAGCATTTGCCAGTCGTCATTAGCTTCGTGCCGTATTTTTTGTGAAGTTCACCTTATCTTACTGAAGGGGGGTGGTATCTTTCTAGCGCTATAATACTGGTGCTATCATACGCGCGCTATCCTAATCAAGTGTTATCGTCAAGCTAACTACACCTGGAGGTATGAGCTAAAACAGTCGTAATCATAAGAACAATCAAAAATAACCATTGAGAATAATTATACCAAATTTTCAACTCACGTCATTACAATAATCGGCATAGCATTAACCATATATACCGCAAAGCAGCAGCGAGGAACAGCAACAACAGCAGTCACAATCACCCGATAGTGTTTAGACCTTCTGCCTAATACTCAAAAACACAGACCAACAAAACATTACAATGGCTGAGTTTGCAAGATCTCTTTTCAGCTTTGGCGGTTTCCACAAAAGTGCAAGCAACTCACCCGCCCTCAATCCTCTGGATAAACCAGATGTTGTTGATGAGGATCACAAATTGGATGACACAACAACAGTACAGACCCTTCATCCACAACCACAGAAAATGCACCAATTCCCTTCAAGAATGGTGCCACCCGCTTCAACACCAACCACAGCTCTTAGCGAGAGTTCGTTTGCCGTGGGCACCACCATCAGGGGTCCAACCACAGACAGCATGCTGAACAAGCCACTGAGCAGACCGCTCTCTGCCAGTGGTGCTAATGCTAGTGCGACCGCTACTACAACCACTCCTCATAATGGTCCAGTCAGCAATTTGACCCAATCGGTCCAGCAACACCAACAGAAACAAGAACAGGGCAGGGTGGCTGCAGCCACAGAAGACACATCGGCCACAGCCACCACACATCCACTGGCAGTCACAGACAGCCACTCTCAGCCCGATACGGCTATTCCGAGAGGAAAGCTCCGCGTCAATATCATTGAGGCCAGAGAGCTCAACATCAGTGCACACGCCAAGTCTCTGCCCTATGTTGTTTGTACGTTTGAGGCATCTGAGTTCATCACGCATGGCCCAGAGAGCTACAACGATGGTGGTGTCACCACCTCCAACCTTAGACACTCCACATCACCCGAAATCGATAGAAAGAGACCGGTGTACAAACGCCAGTCTTCATCACAGCTCACCAGCAGGCGCCACGAGGCTGCTGTTGGTGGTATTCCCCACACCAGCAACAACCCAACATGGCACCACCAGGCCATCTTTGATGTTGTTGGAGCCAAGTCTGAGCTCGATATATCTGTGTATGATTCTGAGCAGGACGATGTCTTTTTGGGTCACGTGAGAATTAAGCCCCAGATCATTGTGGACAACACCAGTTCTGAGCAGTGGCTCAAACTGGAGCCAAGAGTGTTTGGGGAGTCCGTCACCGGTCGTATTAGGGTCAAATTGGACTACTCTTCAACAGGGAAGAGACACTATGGCCCAGAAGACTTTGAAGTGCTTAGGTTGCTTGGTAAAGGTACTTTTGGCCAGGTGTTCCAAGTGAGGAAGAAGGACACTAACCGTATCTATGCGATGAAGGTGCTTTCCAAGAAGGTTATTGTGCGTAAGAAGGAGATTGCCCACACCATTGGAGAGAGGGACATTCTGGTGAGAACCTCAACTACTGCCAGCCCTTTTATCGTTGGTCTTAAGTTCTCCTTCCAGACCCCAAGCGATTTATATCTCGTCACCGATTATATGTCTGGAGGAGAGTTGTTCTGGCATCTGCAAAAAGAGGGGAGGTTCTCAGAAGACCGTGCCAAGTTTTATATTGCAGAACTTGTCTTGGCGTTGGAACATCTCCATGATAACGACATTGTGTACCGTGACTTAAAGCCAGAGAACATCCTTTTGGATGCCAATGGACACATTGCGCTGTGTGACTTTGGTCTGTCCAAGGCCAACCTGGCTTCAAACGGAACCACCAACACATTTTGCGGTACCACTGAGTATTTGGCACCCGAAGTGTTGTTGGATGAATCGGGATACACCAAGATGGTTGATTTCTGGTCTCTTGGTGTTTTGATCTTTGAGATGTGCTGTGGTTGGTCACCCTTTTACGCAGACAATACTCAACAGATGTACAAGAACATTGCATTTGGTAAAGTGAGGTTCCCCAAAGAGGTGTTGTCGCAAGAGGGTCGTTCGTTTGTCAAGGGGTTGCTTAATAGAAATCCCAAACACCGTCTTGGAACGCTCGACGATGCACGTGAGCTGCGTGCCCATCCATTCTTCCATGACATTGATTGGGATCAGCTGAAGGAGAAGAAGATTCCACCTCCTTTCAAGCCTCATTTAGCAAATGAAACCGACACAAGTAACTTTGATCCCGAGTTCACCAATGCTTCCACGTCTGTTATTAATAAGCAGATCGTCATGGGGTCGACTCCATTGTCCCCAGCCATCCAGGCCAACTTCAACGGGTTCACCTATGTTGATGAGTCCACCATGTTTGAGCATTTCGGATCCCACAACACTGGTTCGGCAAAGCGTCTTGGCCAATCGTACAGAGCCGGGGCTGGGTCTCTGATTCCGGGAAATCCCAACCTTCCTCCAGAAGAGGAGGTAATTGACGAGGAGGATATAGAGGAGGAAGGAGACAAGATGGATCTTGATGGCGATCATCATATGGATGATGATTTTGTGAATGGGCAATTTGACTTGTAGATGGGGTTATTGCTTTTGTTGTTGTTTTTAGTGATGATAATGGAAGGGGGTGATGATGGAAGAGAATCAGTCATTTTGGGTATATCAGGGCTAAAGAGTATTTATATACATGTAGAGATAGTGTTTTATAGTCACTAGTGTTTTATAGCCATAATCAGTTGTTAATCAGTTGTTAGTTTGTTTTTTGAGAGGTTGTTTTTTTCTTTTTCTTTTTCCTTTTTTATATATTCCCTACATTGTGCATATCGCCAAGAGTATATATAGGTCTACTAATAGAATAGAAGGTAGATAATAGTGTTTCAGTGGGTGGAGCCAGTAGTTATAAGGTGGTAGTTGTGACAACATCTTTTACATATACATATATATAGCATATTATATTCACGGACCCACGACTGATAATCGGGTTGACTGAACTATAGTTCCCTTTCTAGTGTTTTTCAACATAATATTCCCCATGTGCCTGAGTTCCCCATGTGGCCGAGTCGTCAATATACGTCTCCATTTCCATACGCATACACCATAGTTATATCTTCGTATCTACTAATTACGGCACAGCCTAATCTGTAATATATTTATCCGAACCAATTTATCCCCCACTATCAATGTTCCTCTGATACCCCACATTGGAATTACTCTTTGCATGAAGATTTGCACTAGCAGTTGCATTAGCGTTTGTATTACTCCGGTATTTGGAATGCAGCCACTTTGTCTCGACTTGGTAGTTTGGTAAAGGGGCAAAAAGGGGAAGCAGAAAGGTCCCTAAGAGGTCCCAAGAGGTCCCTAAGAGGTCACTCCTTAATCGGTATATCTCTAGCCAGAGCCCCTCTATAGTATAGAGTTCTCTGGGCCAAGGAGCGAGCGAGAGAGCGGGCCCCACCTCAAAGCGCGGCGTCCGTGTATATGCATCGCGTGCCCTAGTGTAGCTGGTATTAGGCATGCTGATACAAGGCTTGATGATACTAGAAGCTGGATGGTTATAAGGCAGTCAGCCAGGGTCTCACGGTCTCAGGGTCTCACGGTCTCACGGTCTCAGGGTCTCACGGTCTCACGGTCTCACGGTCAACCAAGAGTGCCACGGTCAACCAAGAGTGCCACAGTGTGCCACAGAGTGTCACAGTCCACCTCGTTGTGTTAAAAAATATTCTACACGGTATCCATAAAGTTGCAGGATATGTACATAATCAGCCTAGCATCTGTGAGGAGGAGCATACACTGGCAGAGAATGGCTGCAAGAAGCATACACTAGCAGAGGAGAGTAGGGAGAGAAGGGTGAAATGGCATATTCCTATGTGCATTAGAGTGTTTAGAGATGCCCATAGGCATCTGAAGGCGCTAATCGGAAGACGCTAATCGGGAGACGCTAATCGGAAGGCGCTAATCGGAAGGCGCTAGTCGGAAGGCTAGCAGAAAGGCGCATAGAAGCATAGCCTCAATCAGATAACCAGAACACATTGCCTCAATCAGATAGCCACAGCAGACTACCTCAATCAGTTATCTGCACTGGATAGGGAAATATTCAGCTGCTCCTTTCTGCTGCCTTCCTTTACCATACATACATATTTTTTTTTCAAGGTTCGTGTGTATACATAGTCAATCAAGCCTTTGGATATTCCATACTTGTATGTGACAGTTTGCAGCTGCTCAATTTACCCATCCCTCTTTCCTCTTTGATCAGCCTGCCGCCTGCATACACCTTAGAAACAGTACGGCACTATCCCCTTAGCGCGCATTTTGGCCAGGGCCAACCTTGCCTGCCCACCCTTTCGGCACACCTTCTTGTTGCCTGCCTACGAGTGCCTGTCTCCTTGGTTACATCACACCCCTGTTTGGCATTATGGGGCCTCGGAGGCGCCATCAGAGGGGTCTCTGTTGCTATATGCAGGGAGAAAAAGAATGGGAGGTATTGCAAGTCCCATCAGGAGGCCCATGAAGGCTGGGGACTCCAGGTAATCAATCCATGGAGGGTACAAATTCAGAAATCCCAGAAGCATTCGAGCATTGACGCATTGAAGCCGCAGCCCAGAATCCCAAAAAGGATCTTCACCCATTTGGTACTCAGTGTGACCCTGTTGCGCCAGCCAGTGATGACCTCAGACGGGCCATGTATATCACAGGACGGAGTAATGCAGGTTATACATTGGTGTGTAGACGTAGGGAGCAAGCATCTCATCCCATCTAGGGAGGTGATAAAGACCTTATGGCACACCAGCAGGGACCCACAGGACCTACAGGAGAGACAGGCCGATAGGATAGGCAGGCCCACAGGACCCACAGGACACACTGCGTCCCGCAGGCAGGCATATCCACAGCCTGAGAGTCTCCCACGGGCATGGCCCTCAAGACACATCTTACAGACAGCCCTCTACAGCCTGACAGGAAGGGCCATCTGGAGACGTACAGTGGGGAGGGACGCAGTGAGGAAGGAAGCAGGGAAGGGGAGAGAGAAACCTTAAGAATGTTGTGGATGGAAGGATGGATGGATGCATTGGTTTAAGGGAAATAGTAATCTAGATGGCAATCTGTTTATGACAAATTACCATTACATGTGTATGAATATATTTGAATTATCTTTTACATATTTGGGATAGGTGAATTATTTGAATCACATCCAGTGGAGAAGACAAACATACCAGTTAACCACCCAGCAGGTTTCACTTGTGTCTCTAGTTGGAATTTGGTTGGAATTGAGTTGTATCGATATAACCAGATACAATTGAGGGAAAGGAACAGAAATTGAGAGATTCCCACCCCATCCCGACATTTGTCAAGCCATAACACTGTTTCTCTCTCTTTCATCACTTGGTTATCGCTCTGTTTGATATCTCATGGGCTCATACATTCCACCACAGCCTGCCATCTGTTGTAATATTAGACCGAGGTCATCTGTAGTGTTGGTATATAACCTATGATTGGAAACATGTCATTGAAACAGGAATTAGGAGACAATTATGATCTCTCCGGTGCTAACGCCGCAGGGGGCTCAACGGATTTCGTCAAGAAACTCTTCCAGATGCTCGAAGACGACTCCTACAAAGCCATAGTGAGGTGGACAGAAGGTGGTGATAGTTTCATCGTTGTGGATACAAACGAGTTCACCAAAGATATCCTACCAAGGCATTTCAAGCATAGCAATTTTGCCTCCTTTGTCAGACAGCTCAACAAGTATGATTTTCACAAGGTGAAAGTATCGTCTGTTGATAGAAAGACCAATAAGCAGGTTGTAGGAGGAGAGCATGGAGACGGCACATGGGAGTTTAAGCATCCCGACTTCAAGGCCCACGATAGGGTGAGCCTGGAGAATATCAAAAGAAAGGGTCCTTCATTGAAGAAAATATTCGATGATCAGAGCCAAGAAGTTGTTGGTAAAATGGAGAGAGAGGTGTCTGCCATCACGTCCAACGTGCAGATTCTGTCCGAGGAGCTAAGGCTGATGAAATCAAAGTATAACACGCTCATAGAGTCTCTCATCACCATGAAAAACACAAACGATACATACTCCCGTGCCATATCCACTTTGGCCGGTTGTATGACCGCTGCCGGTATGAAGGTGCCTCCCTTGGACCTTCCTGGCGTGCTCACCTCTGCAGGGCAAGGGGCACAGGGCAAGAACGGCGGCGTCACAGTCGGTTCAGGGAATGCCCAACAGCAACAACCACAACCACCAATCAGACGACTTCCATCACATTCAGAGCCCCATCCATACGGAGCACAGCCTGTGGCCCCTGTTGGTGGTGGTGCCGCTGCTGGTGGATACGTACAAACATCACCACCATCACAGCAACCTCCTGCAGTACAAGCCCAGTCTCAACAGCAGCCGTCCCAGTCACAGCCAGCTCGACCACAACCACCTCAATTGCAAAGGCCTCCTGGGTCTCAATTCCACGTTTTATTGGTGGAAGACGACGCCGTGTGTATTCAGCTGTGTCGTAAATTCCTCATGAAGTATGGGTGTACGGTAGAAGTTGTCACCGATGGCCTTTCTGCCATTGGGGTTGTTGAAAAAGTAAAGTTCGATCTTGTGCTTATGGATATTGTGATGCCCAACTTGGATGGAGCAACTGCTACCTCTGTGATTAGGTCCTTTGATAAACAAACCCCGATCATTGCCATGACGGGTAACGTGGAAGACAGAGACTTGGTGACTTATTTACAACATGGAATGAGCGATATCTTGGCAAAACCCTTTACAAAGGATGATTTGTACATGATGCTCGAGAAACATCTCATCAACCATAACATCATTGATCCAATTAATGCTACATACACGGTAGGACCACCCACTACTGGACCTAACCAGACAAGTTCAGCCTCTGCTCCCGGGTCAAGGGGGTCTCTTAGTGGGCCTGGAAGTGATATATTAAACCCGCATTTGGAAGCTTCTCTGGGTGTTGAGGGAGGATTATCCTTAGCAAAGAAGCCTCGGATTGGTTGAAATAGACCTGGGATAATTGAGAGAAAACTCTGTTTAGTCAAAAAGGGAAACAAAGAGTTGATGCGATTTGTATTTATATTGGACTGGTAATTATATTCTAGGTATATTCATTCTGCGTTTTGTTATTATGTGTATAGTCAGATGTGGAGTCACCACTTAAACACAGGAGATGACATTTCATGATTTATTACTGGAAGATAACACAAGGTGTACGAATTACAAATTATAATCGTTACATAAAGATAAAATGATTTTAATGCAATTAATAATAGACAATCCGATAGACTGAGATCACTCTTTAACGGCAATCACCTTCTCATCAAACCTTACAGACTTTCTTCTGGAACGATCCATATCCTCTTCTTCCGGTTCTGGGAGATCAAACTCACCATTGGATGAAGCATCCTTGAGCATTTCCTTGATAGCATCCCTCTTATCCTTGGCAATTGAGCCAGACGATGACTTTCTCCTCTGCTGAGCCTTTAGCTCCTCCTTACACCTGTTACAGTTACACATAAATCCCCAGTTGACACGAAGTTCACGCTTACGCTGTTGAACAGGGTATGTTGGAGTGACATATGTGGTTGTGAGCTCTTCACCCGACACAATGTCTCTCTTGGCATACACCTTGATGGGGTCAGTACGTCTATTGCCGAACAGGACAGTGACATTGGGCTCACAGTTATGGTTCAAATGGGACTGGATTAGGTAAATGCATTTTTCAACGTTGTTGATGTTATAAGCACCGAGGTATTCCAAGTAGTCCGTGTACGTCAATACAGTCTTGGGGAACGATGCCTTGAAGAGATCATATCCTGTTTTCCAGAGGGTCTCCTGCTGCTCCAATACAAAGAGAGCACCTCCGTTGAAAGTATCAAAGGAGCCAGCAGAAGAGTCGAGTGCCTTATATCTGATATCCTGTCCCACCTTTGCCATTGCTTTGAACTTCTTTGTGAAAGAACCAGTCTTGTCTGCAATTTCATGGGCGTGGATAATACCGATGGCATAAAGGGCATACCACTGGTTATCCACGCAAAAGTTCTCAAAGGCTGTCCAGCCCTTACCGTCGATGTTTTTGTTCTTCTGACCACCAACACCAACACCAGTGAACAGAGAGTGTCTCACAGGGGCATGCAATTTGTCCTGTTTCTTACAGGAGATGGAGCACCACAGCTCGCTGCAAACGTTGCAATCAAGGCCTCTCAACATAGTCTCGCCACCACCAGCAGCAGAGCCACGTGATTGCAACGACCTTCCACAGTAACTACATGCCTTTCCAGCCCTCATGAGCTTCACGAGATCCAAAGGTGGCACAAACACAAAAGCTTCCTCCTCCCATAGCAGGGTGTCCTTCGGTATAGGTCTGGAGGCATAGATACCCTTACCACGGCCCTTGGCCATCTGGAATTTCAAAAGCGATGGTGGGAGTTTGACATCGTCTGTTATTTCCGACGTGATTTCATGTGCATATGTGAATTGGGACTGAGTAGAGAGCAAACCATGAGATTTCAAAAGAGTCTTAAGACGCTTTTCAGAGAGAGACCAAGTGGGGTTACGTTTCTTCACCAGGCCATGCAGTTTACCAACTCCGAGATCTTCTGTTAAAGGGTCTTCTTTCCACAACTTAATTACGCTCTCAACCACCATCCGCTCGTGCGGCACCACAGATGAATCAGCAGCCACTGGCTCGGGCGTTGAAGGGGACACCTCTTTATCGTTGATGTCCAAGATTTCAATCTTATCGGAGAGTTCCACAGTCATTGTATGGCAGTAGTAGAGACTATGGGCAAAGGATGGAAACAAGAGATAATAAATGGAAAAAAATGACAAAACTACTCCTATCAAAAGAACTGATTGGTAGTAGCCATACACTCTACCCACTCCAGTATATAGCGCTATGTTCCTTGCCATAAATTTCAACATTGCATGTCATCTCCACTTTCATGCGCATCGAAATTTCTCTCCGCCTAGAAGGTGTCGTGCGACAAAACTGAGAGATGCCATACAAATCTGCAAGGGAAGGAGAGGTGCCAGGGAAGTTCAAGCAGATGGGGAGGGGGGGAGGAATGATTTGGGCAGGGTGAAGGTAAGGCGGTCTATCGATTTGAGACCAATAAATTGGTAGACTGGGAATATATTGCCAAAAGGAGAGAGGTGGGATGTAGTTTATTCGTGGATATTCGAATATGTGCCATCGGCTACCTAGTATGGAATGTCTACCATGGAATGTCTACCATCGGATATCTAGTATGGGATGTCTACGGGTACCTACCATGGAATATCTACTATGGAGTGTCCACTTTCCCACCAGGATCTTCCCACCATGGACTCTCTACTACGAACTATGGAACGCCTGGACTGATGGGTGACTACAACTATCGACCCCTATGAAAAAGACGGTCTAGAAATTTGATGCGGTATATTTCTCAAATGATCCAACAAAATACCTCAACCTCAATTTCATCATCTCCGTGTAATATGATTATCTCCGAACTCTATTGGAAACCATCTCTCCTCTCTGGTTAAAGCCGTTCTCGGGTATATGAATGATTGCCTTCCTGGAACGTGATGCATCAGATCTTCCGTGCCACTACACTGGCGGTGCCACCGCCCCCCTAACCCCACATCTGCCTTAGAAAGACAGTGCCCGTCTAAGGCGGAGATGCAGATGCATGCAAAGGGCATGGGCAGCATGCAAGCGGTGCGCAAACAGTAGGCAATTGGCAGGGAATCAGTAGGGAATCAGTGGGGGACTCCGTATGTCCATTCCCGAATGCTAGCCCTATGGCACAAGAAAAACCACAATATTAGAAAAAAA
>JAJLSL010000032.1:0-154010 GCA_030567555.1 Kuraishia hungarica | reverse complement strand
CCCCCCCCCCCCCCCCCCCCCGCCATCTCATAATTCCCACTGGGCTGCCTCCTTATCTGCACCTTCTATGAATGGAACCTCTATGGAATTAATCTTGATATCACTACATAGACAACATTTCGAAGCGAGTGCGGAATCGATCTCCGATCTCAATTGCGCTTCAAAATCCCCTCCTCCATTAGCACCACCAGCACCAGCTCCCTTCCTTGCGTTGAGTTTCTTTTGTAGCACGTAGATCTTATTCTTAAGCTTATAGTCGTTGCTGCTTAATATCGTATCCACCAAACAGTCCTGGTGGAATGAGTGACTACAGGGGAAAACAAAAAATTTCCTTGTTATTAGAATACGATGACAAACAGCACAAGATTCCGAAGGCTCGATTATCTGGAACCCTGTATCTTTAAACGAGTCTATCTCACGTCTAATCTTATGGCTGGTTGCAATAGAATCATTCATCTCGACAGATAGCTCGTTCATCTCCAGTGAGAACTTCTCCAGAGAAGACACGATTTCCTCTTTGAAATTGTCAATCACCAGAAAATCGGGAAAAAGCGGAAGAAGGTCTTTTACAGAGAGTAGATCACATTTACCTAGAATAAAACTCAATACTGATTGTACTGTAATGGAACCTTTCTCACCATCCTCACTACCAGAAATGGCATCCTCTCCTATTACCTTCTTAACCTGTTCATCATTTACATACTTGGCATTACCAACTACACCTTCAATCATCTTCTTTGCAATTTGCAGCCATAACCTCTTTCTGGTCAGGCTGGTCTCATTAGGCTTATCTGCTACATGTACAGCCACCTGCAACAGGGAATTGTCCAGAGCCAGCTGAGTAGCCTCCTCATACCTCAACAGAATAGAATATATATATATCTGGGAGTGCACTTTCCCATGTCTAGAACATAGTCGTAATATAAAGTCTGTGTCAAAACACACAGGCAGTTCCCTACTACTAGTACTACCACTCAGAGCTGTGAGGGCTCCAGAATTGGGCTCCGCTGCCTGAGTCTCGAGGTATCTAAGTATGAGGTTTTCATTTTCAAGCCCAGGGAAGGTGATCAAAATAGCCAGAAATGTATTATGGACAAGTTTCTCTTTGGATCCCAACACCTTGATATAATGGTTCAGAAGCCTTAGACCCTGGTGGTGCTCGGGTGTCACTCTGCCCAGCACACTGTTGTTGTATGTCAATATAGCGGGTATTAATTTAACCACATCAAGAGTATCGGACATTCTAAGCCAGGCATCTATTGTCTTTAAAGGTTCGTTGATCAATAAGGCGGTGGCATACTTGTATACAATTATTGGATCGTTCTGTATAAGCAACACTTTAAGCGCATCCTCATACCTTTTATAGTTTACGTAGTATCTCAATACAAAATCATAGTCGTTAATAAGGTTGGAATAAACAACCAGCTCCTCTTTACGATTATGAGATAGAATTATCTGGTATATGGTTTCTTTATCCAGGCAATCTTTATGAGTCGATAAAAATGAGCTATAGCTCTCTTTGAGAAGATCAGCTTCCGTCTTTATAGAAGGATCACCGCCAACAGTTGTTGTGGTTCCATTACTGGATGCTTTACTATTGGTCAACAGTGGCTTCCCATTGGAACTCTCCAAAATATCATTACTAATGCTTCTCTTCTGCTCTACTCTACTATCAACCTCATTCATTCTCTCTACAAAGAGCTCAACTATCCAACTACTTAGCATTACTCGTTGTAGATACCTGCTTTTAGGGAGCTGGTCCAGTTTGGCAATCAGATACGTTGACAATGGCCCCTTTTGCTCGGCATCCAAGAATTTAAGGGCTATGCCTTCGAGGGGCAATGTTGTCAATGCTAAGATGGTTGCACTATCTTCATATTTGCCGGAATCAAAGAGATGGTTGCCCTTTTTGGACAGTACTATATCCCTATTTATGGTATAACTACTATTGGGGTCCTTTACCTCGGTATCCCCAGCAGATGCTCGCAGCATGGACAAAGACTCATCGTAACTGCCTTTATCCATTAGGATTTTCCATACATCAGCAGCCTCATTTCCAATGAG
This sequence comes from Kuraishia hungarica, assembly GCA_030567555.1. NCBI lineage: Eukaryota > Fungi > Ascomycota > Pichiomycetes > Pichiales > Pichiaceae > Kuraishia > Kuraishia hungarica. The sequence goes on along the minus strand of JAJLSL010000032.1, from coordinate 151,946 downwards.
AATCTCATATATTTCCAAGGGGGTGAACATCCAATAAGTGTTACTATCGATATCTGCATGGAGGCCAATAGGGGTTCCAGGAAGGGGAATTGTAGACACCAAGGAGCCATTTAGACGGTTATACAAAAGGAGGTTGGAAGAAGAGGCTATCATTATATGGTACTTGGTAAGTAGAAGGCATTTGGGGGGTGGGCCCACTGCGGCAGGTGAGGTTGGTGATGTTACACTATCTTCTAAAGGTGTAATTACAAAGCTAGTAACATCACTAGAAGCCGGTTTACCCAAGGAAGATGATAATACCTTATATTTTATACTGGAAGAACTGGATATTACAGATGATGCAAATAGAATGGCATACGAGTCACCACTAAGCGTAATAGACACTACTCTTTGGGCCGCCCCTTCACCACTACCAGCCAGAGAATGAGAATCTTCCTGCTGAGACTGATAGGATATCAGTTTGGGGGTCTCCTTGAATAGAGATACAAAATTAGAGGAGTTCCTGTGAAAATTCGTTATAGGTTTGGTGAAAGTGATAATATCACTGGTGGTGAAGAGAGCCACCCTAAAGGAGGAGGCAGAACTATTATCGTCAAGCTGCTTAGCAGAAGCAGCAAATATGTGCTGCTTCGAGGTTGTGGTATAGATATGTTTCAAGTATCTATCGAACTTGGTGAAATTGTCCTCGGAAAACTCCACCAGGGTTTCGTACACCAACCCTCCTGCTGTGCCCAATAGAATGGGGCCCGTATTGGTTGGAGATACCAAAGAATCACAGAAACTGAGGCACACCACATCCAAACTGGTCAATCTTGATAGTTGCTTCGCAATTGAGGACCGGGAATTGATGTAGAAATACTCTCGTTTGGTTGTTTTCACTATAAGATGGTTTCCGGCATGGTCCAAAAATGCGTCCGCTAGGGACTGGGAGGAGGAACCAGTTACACCACCACCATTGGCTGAGTGGTTACCAATGGTTATCTCGTCCACGGTTTCCGGATTGTTGAGGTCTATTCTATATATGTGTCCATTCGATAGTATTAAATACAGGACATCACTTTGTACTAGTAATTTGAGTATGGATGTGGTGATGTTGAACTGGAGCTGAACGGGCTCCAAAGAGAAGGTGGGGGACTCCATAGTTAGTGGCGGTGTGGATGTGAGAGGAGTCGCCGGTTTGGTTTGGTGTGCTAATAGTCTAGTTGTATTATATATATGTTGGATGGCTCATTTGAATGATCAACTGGGGGTATTTAACCGGTCTGGAGATTGTCGGATGTTTTCTGTTGCGGGAGTTGTTGTACAATCAAATGGGTATTAATGTGTCCCTATGTATGTACGTATACGTATAGCGTGGGGGTCGATGACCGGTTATAGTGAGCGGTGATGGATACAAAACGCAATAGTACCGGAATGGATATAGATATAGCTAATAGTGGGGAGAGCGTGCGGGGGGGATTAAGAGTGACGAAAACCAAAATGAAACACCATTCAGCAGTCCCTACATTTAATCTGCATTTAATAAAAAACAATAAGAAAATAGTATTGTATATGTTCACCACATCCCACCCATCCACCCGTTGTCCTCCTTATCAGTGGATTGAGTATCCGGTATATATCTTGACCGGTAGTAGTGTGGGTGCCAACGATGCCAACGATGCAACGACCTAACCGGTTTTTCAAACCGATACCGCATATCCTTCGTGTGATCATGGCTGTTTATTGCCTACAATAATAACTACATTGATAGGACCGGATCGTTCACCAAAAACGACTATAGAGCGGTATTGGAAGGTTATTGTGTTATTATCCGGTTATTCTAATTAAGAGAACGTCTTGTATTTGATTCCCTATATCCATTTCCGTACTCTATTCCATACAATCCATACATCTCATACAATGCCAGGTGTTGGAATCCCCGTGAAGCTCTTAAACGAGGCTCAAGTGAGTATTCTTCTCCATTTATGAGTTTACCTGACGAGTATCACTAACATTTTTAGGGCCATATAATCAACTTGGAACTCACCTCAGGTGAAGGATACAGAGGAAAGTTATTAGAGTGTAAGTATAACATGGTGTGGTGTACGGATATCGCGAATATATGGTATACATGATGTGTGTCACATATATCTCATATATCTCATAAGCCAGTAAACAATAGCACCATATATCACCTGATTCATAGTCATTACCGTCCCAATGACTTTCCCGCTCCTCACCCCCTCCACGCAATTTACTAACAACGGTTAGCTGAGGATAACATGAACGTACAATTGAGTGATGTCACTATGACGGCACGTGATGGTAAAGTGACCCATTTGGACCAGGTGTTTATTAGAGGGTCGCATGTAAGGTTCTTCTCTGTGCCCGAGATGTTGAAGAATGCACCAATGTTTAACTCGAGTATAAAACCACCAGCCCCAATCAGAGGCAAGAGGAGATGAAGAGGAGATGAAAAAGAGAGATCCAGAGATAGATAATATACGGTTATTCCGTGATTGTAGTGAGCTAATTGTAATATAATGAAAAGTTTGATATGAATGTTAGAGGATGAGTGCGATGTGGAGGAGGCATAGATAAGTGTAGCTCGTAGTGTACGGCATTCTTAGAAAGTCGTAGTGAACAGGATTCAGGGATAAGTGTTCCATGGTGGCAGTCTGTTGATATGATATTCCTCTACATGGTGTTGCATCGTGAGTGATATCATACCAATAAATGGTTATCTGTTGTATTCTACTATGATCCTGTGTCTATGCCGATTTATATTTGACAGTATTGACAGGTTTTGCAGTATTGACGGTATTGACAGTATTTACAGGATTGACGGTATTGACAGTATTGACAGGATTTACAGGGTTTGCAGTATTCACAGTGCTGACAGCAGTCACCGTATTGAAACAATCAGAGTGAAAATAATAAGTGTCAACATAATAAGTGTCAACATAATAAGCAGGCTATAATTAGTGGACTATAATAAATGTTCCTCTCCCTCCCTTTCCCTCCCTCCCCTCTCCCTCTCCCTCTGCCTCCACCACGTAGTGCACTCGGCCAGATCATCGCTGCAGTGGCCCATCCGTCACGTAAACATTGGGGGATGGGAGGATGGCCATAGTCAACTACCATAGTGAATTGCAATTGCCTTAGTGGAGTTTACCTTAGTGGAGTTGCGTGGTGGAGTAGCGTACGGTGGAGCAGCTTACTGTGGACTACTTGGCAGAGTGAGATTTATGGTGAAGTGATCTAACCTACCCCACCCAGTGTGGTTAGCTGATTGCTACATTATTTGTATTTTATTTGCATTTTATCACCATCATTGGAGTTTGAAACCCCATTACTCGTCTGCCCAATAGCTGTGCAATTGTTTAATTGAGGTCACTCAAGCGGAGTCTCATGGCAGTTCCATTACTCGAATACACCACATTCCACCAAGGCGCCGCGCACCACGCACCACGCACCACGAACCACGCACCACGTTCATAGCGGACACTACATTGCCCAGACAACCGTTCCACACTACATAAGCCAGACGACCGTACCACACTTGATAACCATATCAAATTTGACTGTATTATATTACACTTCATTGTATTGCGTTGTATCCAATAGAGCTTAGTCGCAACATCTAAACATCTACAACAGCTGCAACGTCTACAGGATCTACAGCATCCTCACACAATCCATACCCATACACAGTTTATATCCACATATACTATATTGACCATCTTCTAATAGATCTTCAGGAATAACATATGAATCACATTCAATAATTCGCCAGATTCACATACCCACATACCCACACCATGACATATAACGATTCTGGTGAGGCATTGGCTTCATTCTATCAACTACGCACATTATCCCCAACATCATATAAAGATAGTTTGTCAAAGGATTTCCATTACCCGAAGGCACCAGCGAAGGTTTCCACTTCGGCTTCAGCAAACTCAGGCCAAGCCTCTAAGGTGGATGACCACCGCCCCTCTGTGGTATCACATGCTTCATATACACCACAACAGCACTCAGATCTCAACTATAAGCTGTTGTCTGAACTCTTACTGGATGGCACAACAGATACAGCCGCTCGCCAAACACGTGACACACCAATTGACCCACTGGGTTTCCATGAGAGCATTATTGATGAACTCATAGACAGGGATGTGGTTGACGATTCACGTGACTCCAAGAAGTACAAGTATCTGATCTCTTCGAAAGCGTTCAACCCTTCGTTGTTCCTTCGTACTATCCATGGAGACAAGTCATTCCAGCAACTGCAAAAGTCACTGGGGTACTTGGAAAGTGAGATTGGCAAGAAGAACAACGACCTTCGTAAGATTGTGGAGGTTGAGTATATGAGATTTATTAAGAGTAAGAACAGTTTGGATAGTATATATGATCAGTTTGCACGTAGTCAGTTGTTGGGGGGTCCCGCTGGCCAGAATGGACAGGACAACAAAAGTGTTAGTAGTTTTTCCCAATTCCTTAATGCTAGAATGGACCCCAGCCAATCATCTTCAACTGTTAGTGCTGCATCTACTAATGGCAACGACAGCATTTTGTCCGGGTTGAGCGGGAATGTGAATGCTGCTAATTCCGAAACGGCCCTTATACTCAAACCAATTGCCGAGAGTAAGTCACGTGAGCTGGCCATCAGGACCCTCCTAGCATTTGTAGCGGAAAATAAGTTTCTGTTCGACCTGCCCAAATCACTTAGAGCTCACGTGCTCAACGGTGGCCATGAATCTCTGTTGCGTGACTACCAAAGGGGTAAGAATATGTATAATAAGCTGATGGTGAGGGGGCAGCAGAAGGAGAAAGAGGGACCCTCGAGGAACGGAAACAGAAGCGGAAATGGCAGCGATGACATCTACACTCCTGAACTCCAAGTGGTGACTAAAGTATGGTCACAGGTGGAATCGGTTGTGTCTGATTACCAGAAACAGACATGGCAACAATTGGCCAATAGTGAGCTTGCCACTGTTGACGGCCCAACTACACATACGCATTTTATTATGCTTATTAACAGGTTGTTGGAGTTTGATGTTGAGGATAATCCTATCATTGCCTTTATAGACAGTCATTATGGCAAGATCTTAAAGGAGATTCAAAGTGGAAGTGCCAAAGAATACTTGATGGAAGCGGTGAGGTTGAAGAATGCCATAGAAAGTGTATATATAAATAATAATGACGTAGTGGGGGCAGCAACTGTTAATGCCACAGCCACTGGAACACCTTCCGTTGGTCATCTTTTCCGTCTGTATAATAATTCTTTGGGTGGTCACGTGGATTTCGATGCCGTCCCCAGTGACCTGCCATTGGTAATGGACATGTGGGCTGCTCTTGTAGGTAATGTGAGTTCTTATACACACCTGATCAGCCACACTTTGGTTGATTTCGGTGGCATTTGCGACTATTTCACCTCTGGAAAGTTCCCCGTGGCTGAGAATAAGCCTTCCGTTGCTTCCTCAGCACATGTGAAACTGGTTGTATTTGAGGTGGAGAAGATTGCTCTGCAGAACGAGAGGTTGCTGTATACTATTTGTGATACTTTAGTTAGGGAATTTGAATACAATATAAAGGGTGCCACGGTGTTGGACTCTCTAATAGCAGGGGGTGAAGCTGTTACGGCCAGTGATGATATCGCTAAAAGTAATCATATAACCCAGCAAACCCCCGAAATGTACGCATTCATTCCTCCTCTGGCAAACACCGTGTCTGCTCTAAGGACTTGTTGTGTCTTTTTATCAGCGATATCATCTTCATTCGCCAAATTGGTGAATGCCAATATCTCCGTCTACTCTTCTTCACGTACTCTGGAGATCCTCCGATCTACGTATTCTAGAATATATACTGGCATTATTGGTGGTGTTCTAGCACTGATGGTAAGAGACAGTAAAGCAGTCCAGGGGCTCGATACCACGGGGAACTCCACAGTTTCTGGCGAGACTGGGTGTACCTTATTACCCTCATTCGTAACCAAGTACTTTGCAACGGTCCTACCATTGTTATACGAGGTTGTATATAAGCAACAGCCATCATCACCATCCACCACCTCCTCCTCTTCCTCTTCCCATGGTAAACTGTTTGCGCCTGTTTCCCAGTCCACTCTGAAAGGTGTTGAAACACAGTTTCTGAGGTGTCTCAGTGTGTTGTTAGACAGCACTCTTAAGAATGGCCTGGTTGACGGGCGAGTCATTTCCACCCTGTGTAACATTTATGAGTTGAGAGACCACGTGATTCCTAGGGTGGTTTCTCAGTTCGATCGACTCTTCAACACTGCCCTGTCAAAGAATGATCTACAGGTGTATGCCATATTGGACAACGTGGAGGTGACTCTATTCGACCACTATGTAGCCTCCTACCGTTCAGGTACAGTTGAAATGATATCCAAGGGTATTAGGTCGGTAGACTGGGCCACAACAGAGACTCCAACCAAAGTAAGCACTTATATTAGACGGCTATTGGGATGTCTCGTAGATGTTAGGGCCGAACTCAGCGATAATGGGGCCCCTGCCAAACTTATCCGTAACATACAGACCGCTCTCCAGCGGTATATGACCAAGAACCTTCTTGAGATCCTTAGAGAGGTGGACAACTATTCTACCAGTGGGTTAGTTCAAGTCGTTTTTGACATGGAATTCCTCTCAAAGGCTCTAGAAGCCGAATTGGACTCTCAGAGTAGATCAACTTTGCAACAAGTGTATAAAACGGTTGTGTTGAGTAGGACTAAGGAGTTGAGTAAGGTCCAATCAATTGTGAATGAGAGGGTTACTGTGTTACTGGAGAGGAGTAAGACCGAAATTGACTGCTTTAGATAAATAGAGGCATAGCAATGTATTCAATTATTAGTATACTTAGTTATTAACATATTTAATTATAAATACATTTATTATACATCACTATTATACACGGATAGCTGTAACTATACCCAGATAGCTACACCTATTTTAATCACCATTTCTACTCCTTTTCAAAACCGAAGCAGCCAACTTTCTTAAATCAGCAACTTTTTGATCCACATCGTTTCTGGTGGTTATTCTGGTTTGATCCTTTAGACCGGTGGAATTGTCCTGTCTACCATTTACTGTATTATTGGCACTGCCAATGAGCCCCAAAACCGGAGGTGCTGTGAAGAGAGGTGTTGAGGTTGAAAATGATGGGATTGCTACGGAGCTGTTGCCATTGCCAATAAAAGGAAAACGGGACAATGGTTGGTGGGAGCGAGCAATTGGAGTGGAAATGCCACCGCCATTCCCATTGTGGGTAGGAGGAATGAATGCAGTAATAGTAGCAGAGCCATTGGTGAACACCCCACTATCAATACCGCTATCAAACATTGCATCACCACCCAACAGCTTCGAATCCGTATCCCTTTCTATAGAGCTATGTGTCCTATTCACCTCGCTTAGACCCATGGCCGTTCTAAGTGAGGGAAGAGCACCTCCTCTAATTCCAATACCCATTCCGTTACTGATAATTCTTCTCTTATTAATGGCCTTCAATAGCTCAGCCTCTTTGGCCGTATACTTTTCCTGTAATGACATTACCGGTTTATGTGGTTGTTCCTCTAAAGGAGGAGTTACCAGTGGGTTGACCAATGAGGAAGCCTGCTGGATTTCCGGTGTTGGTGTCTTTGGATACTCCATGACAATGTCCTCTCCATTATGGCCATTCCCACTATCGATATCCATTACATCATCAGAGTCACCAGAATCCGCTTTACCGTCTGATGGTTCTGGTGTTTCCACTGATTCTCCTCTATATATGCCACTCTCCATTCCATCCCTCTCCCTCTCTCTATTTATTGAAAGACATCTCTTCTTGGGCACAACAATACCAATTGAGTTTCTGAAACTCATCACCTCCTGCAATTTCCGTTTCTTTAACATTTGTCTTTTGACACACAAACCCGCCTGTTTCGATATTGTTCTGATAATTCTGCTCAAAATACGATCATCGCGGAACTTTTCAGACATTGCCTCCATTCCAACACTGTAAAGCGCCTCTCCCATAAAGGCATTGTAGAGCTCTGAGGAGAGGGAATCGATGAGGTTATTACGGTGCTGTTTTTGTAATGAAAGTTTATGAGAGATGGTCTGCTGAAGAAGGTCGGATATTGCCGGTTGAGTTACTTTGACTAGCAGATCTGAGAGTATTGATTGTGCGGCATCAGAATACCCGGCACGTCTACTAAACGGAATGGGGGGTTCTTTTGATACAAGGGGCGGGATAATTGGGTGTGCAATAGCTGGGGTTGCAGAGGGAGCGATGAAAGAAAGCGGTTGTCCTTTCGAAGGAAGACTCGATTGTTTATCAAACAAAGATGGCTGTGCTGAGGTAGTTGGAGCAGATAATTGGAAAGAGGCAGCAGGAGGCTTGACGGGTTGAGGAGGAGAAATACGGCCAAATGATGGAGGTGTAACTGCTGGGGGGGCAGCGAATGCAGACCCACCAATAGGCCCAGTGGCAGCTCCACCAAAGGCAGAACCAGGAGCTCTAAACCCACCAAAAGATGGTTTTGTATCCAAATTGGCGGTGGACAGTCCAGGTTGTGAAGAAGGGTGGAATCCCGTGCTATCAGGAATCGCAGACATTGCAGACATGGAAGGCACATTAGAACTCTCCAATATTCCTGCCACATGATCAAAAAAAGAGCCATTTGGTACACCAGCATGGACAACCTGGCTCAATTTGATGCCTGCTATCTTACCATCTATACGAGTTGAATAACCCTGCTTACGAGCGGGTTTATCACTAACCGCATTAAAGTTGAAGCTCTGGATTTCTACTCTGACATTGCTCGTTTCGTCGGTAATAACAGGAACCTCCCAAAAGGATAGGAAATCAGTGGCCTGCTGAGTATTGTCAAATCCAAGGGTCTCAGTGATATCAGCCAGAAGAGGAGGCTTAATCTTGGAATGGTAACACCTGGCCATGGACTTGAGAGCATAGAAACGGATCTCATTATAGTGGGTTTCCATCAAGCACGCCATCAGGAATGGCACCTTGTTGCCATGGAGTACAGTCTTAAAGAATATAGAGTAAAAATTGAGGGCCCCTACTAAATTCTTGAACCCTCTTTCCATAACATTATTCTGTAAAAGCAGCCCCCTTAGCATCACGGCCATTTGGACATGGGGGTCATGGAACACCTCATATGGCAATCCCTGGATGACCCTATCGAATTCGGCATCCCTCAGTCTGGTGAGCAAATGATAAGCTCTGAATTCTGCCTCGTTGGGACATTGCCCGCCACGTGACCTGACATCGCTATATATTTCAGCCAGTGTTTGTAATGAGTTGACAAACTGTTCCAACTCCTGTTGCTGAGAATACTCCACTTTGCCGGCATTCTCAGCCATCACGTGAAGACTCACAATGTGGATCCTACAGATCTTCTCGTGGCAGGTTACCGATTCCGGTCCTGAATAGTTTTGGAAGATGAAATCCTTACGAATGGCACGGGTACGGTTCCATAGAAAGGAGTTGGTATCGGGTAACCGGTCTACAAGATTATCCACCAAGTAGTCCAATGTGGTGACCAGCACAGGAGGCGGTCTAACATCTGATGGCAATGGCATTTCATCGCCAGCAGCCGATCTAGCATAATATTTCACTGCCTTAAGCGGGGAAACCAAATCTCCCTCTTTTTCAAACTGGGACACGTTTCCTTCAATGGATCTCTGAACCCTTTCGTACGGCGAGCACATCGTCAAACAGGACCCTCTGAAGGTTATTGCTTCTTTCAGGGATTTTCGGTCCTCTTCCAAATCCACTAACTTGAGCTGTTGCATTTTCTTCCTTTCCACTTGTCTCATCAACAAAAATTGCTCTCTCAATCCTTCCAGCGCTGAACTACCTTTGGCAATGGCATCTCTTTCCATCTGCTGCATTTTCAGCTGGTTATGTCGATCCCAGTCATTCTGGTAGATGGGGAGAGACTCAAACACTTTACGTTCGGGGAGAAGGTAATCGGGTATTGGTTTCTGTCGCTTGTCATGTTTTGTGTATCCGAATTGGGAGGGGTTGCCAATTAATAGGAAGTCTATGATTTGAGGTTGGTGGTCTGGGTGCGATTGCGTATCCGGTTGTGAATACGGGTATATAGCCGGTTTGGGTGGATTCCGGTTATTGGTGACGCCTCCCACTAAACCCGTCACAGTGGCTGGCTGTTGAAATATCTGTGATTGGACAAATTGCTGTGGCTGTTGTGCGTTGGTTGAAATGCTGTTATCATTATCATTCTTATTACTAACCGGTTTGGCGTTTCTCTTATTACTAGGTGCCCTATTTGGCTGAGTACCACCACCCCGCCTATTTACAGTATTGGGTGTGGGCCGTCGGTTACGGTTATTTGTTGGTCTACCACCACTACTATTATCATCACTAGTCATGGCATTATCACCACCATTGCCATTACCATTACCCTTTGGGAACTTCTTAACACCTCTAAAGTGCCTTTCGTCGGAGTTCTGTGCCTGTTGTTGTCTTCCTCTTGACTGGCCCTGATTCTGTGATTGTGGTTGTGATTGAGATTGGGATTGGGATTGGGACGGCTGTGACGGTCCTCGTTGGAACACATTATTAGAGGTGAGGTTCCCCTGAGGGAGAGAGTGTTGGTTGACCTGAGAGGGTTGGTCTCCCTGAGCCATTTGTGAGTATGCGGCAAGTGAGGGTTGAGGGAATAAAAGAGAAGTCTTCTATATCATTTAAGTGAGGCTGAAGTAGGTGTGAAGTGGGATGGGTGTGAAGTGGATGGGATGGTTGATATTTCGACGCTACTCTAACAGGGTAATCTCTGTGGTGATAGTGTGAAGTGAAATTGTATGTGAAAGTGTATGTGAAACTATATATGGTGAGCCGTAAATGGTGACCTGGATGTGAAAGTGTATACCGGGTAGACAGTGTGGTGTGTGTGTGTGTGTAGAGAGTATCTAACCAGTTACTTAAGGGCTCTAATGAGCAATGCAAAGCTAGCTCTCAACAGATTGTCAACAAACTATCAACAGATATAAGGATGTTTATATAAACCTTCCAGTATATTTATAGTTATACCCTATACTCGTACAACCCACACACTTGAACCAGCTGGTGAAATATCCAAAGCATCCAGATCAAAGTATCCAAGTCAAAGTATCCGCTAAAGGTATCCACTCGAAGTATCCGCTAAGAGTATCCGCTAAAAGTATCCACTCTCCACTATGCACCACCACATTCTCTATGGCCCATGCGGTGAGTGCAGTAGGCTGGAGAACATTTTGTATGGCAGACACCGGCAGACACTAACAGAGTGCCATAGTTAATTTTGTATGGCAGCTCTCACAGCTACGCAGTAGGGAAAAGGCAGAGGGTGAAAGAGTGTGGGGAGAAGCAAGTGGAGAGAACCACCAGCCACCAACCACCAACAACCAACAACCAACCACTAACCACTAACCACCAAGCAGGGTGAAAAGTATATTATTGTAGATATCAAGGACGTGGTCCATAATTAGAGCTAGTTTAGTAATGGTGATTAGGTGTCGAATGAATCGCTGAGTGCTCATACTAATCGACCAATTGACTAGTTAACCAGTTGACTAATTGACTAATTGACTAATTGACTAATTGACTAACTGACTAATAGACCAGCCTGTATAGATAGCATTTAGCTGTATATTAGATACACTGAGATACCTCTAGAAAGTGAACAGGGATATTGGGATTAAACATATTAGTTCAAGTGGTTTGAGCCGAGGGACCAACATTAGTTCTATAATCAGAATATTTTAGACCCCTGACACTACACACAGAAACATAGTTAGTGGAATTGTTATCATATGTATTGAACAGAGTACACCAATATATAGACACTATACCTTGTGCTTACACGGACACCCACACACACACACACACACACACACACAAACCTTTATGGAAGCCTCCAGTATGACCAATCATAGTTGATATTCACTAATAGCACATCCCAAGTACATCCCAAATTTGAGTTTACAATGCAAAAACAATCATCGTTGTCACCGTATGACTCAATTACTTTTGGGAATTCTCTCTCGTTGAGAGTGGATGGTTCTATTGGGGCCATGTCTCTTTCCCCCTCAGGAAGAGATGCAGTACTAGCAGGGTGAGTAAACAGTAACGAGAGTATCGATTGGGAGGAGAGAGAGAGGAGTCAACACTAATTTAACCAGTTGATCCAACAATTCAATTCCAACTGGTATACTAACACATTCTAGCCGCCGAGGATTATATATTATAGATTTAGATGACCCATTTGCTCAACCGAGATGGTTACGTCATACAACGTCATGGGAAGTTGCCGATGTCCAATGGTCCCCCCATCTTTCTAAACCTTCTTGGGTGGTTTCCACCTCCAACCAAAAGGCAATGGTATGGGATCTCGCGAGGCCTTCCTCGGATGCCATTGGAATCGTGCTACATTCCCATAATAGAGCAATCACCGATATAAACTTCCACCCCGAGCACCCCGAGATCCTGGCAACTTGCTCAGTTGATACATTCTCGTTTGCATGGGATTTACGTGCTCCCAAAAGGCCCGTGTGTCAATTGGCCGATTGGAGAGCAGCCGCCACCCAGGTGAAATGGAACTATCAAAACTCCAATGTGATAGCTTCGTCCCACGATAATTACTTTTATATATGGGATATCCGTAAAGGAGCTCTTCCACTCAAGAAGATCATTGCACATAACGGTAGGGTCAACGGCATTGATTTCTCCAAGGAGGCTGAGGGTGAAATAATCTCGTGCTCTAACGATATGACTGTAAAAGTATGGGATTATTCCCTTAACGACATCACACCAAAGCTCACCATAACAACGGATTTCCCCGTATCGCGTGCAAGGCACGTTCCCTTTAGCGACCATTCGTGTGGTATCATGCCCGCGCGTGGTGGCCAGAACAGTATATTCATAGTCAACTACAAAGATATGCTTGGAGAGGCTAAGCTCAAGCCCAGTTACGTGTTTAAAGGGCATACAGAACCAATAAAGGATTTCCTATGGAGAAGCAGATGGAGTGACGGTGATAAGGGTGTGAAAGTGTCGCAATCCAGGATATCCAGGTGGGATAAGCTATGGGGATTGGCCCAGGTGGATGGTGGTCTTGATCTTCTTGACGATGTGCTGTTCCCAGGAGACCCCTCAACACGCGAGTTTCAATTGGTCACGTGGTCTAAGGATTGTGATTTGAGGTTATGGCCAGTCACACAGCAAATGTATGAGAATTTTGCCTATACTCCGGCGGTGGCAACAGCCCCAGTAGGTGGTGATGCTGCTACTGCTACTGCTACTGCTACTGCTACTGCTACCACTATGACCACCCCTCAGATAAGTTACCAGTATAAAACTTATAGAGGAGAACCGGATACATCCGGTAAAGGGTACACTGCCAATGGCACGGGCTCCTCCGCCAATCGGGCCACCAACCCTCTACGGGGGATCCCACCTGATCCACGTGACCAATTCACACACCTCAACTGGATTGCTGGTGTTAGAATGGGCCAAGCAGCTGAGATCGGGTACGGAATGGCTGGCCCCGAAACTCCAGGGACCCAGCCCGGTAATTTGGGTGAAGAAGTTAGTACGATTGGTCACAAGTTCCCCAAGCTGAGTTTTGAGAGGATTTCCGTCAGTACGGGGCATCTCACCATAGCATTAAGTGGGCCATGGAGTTCCAAGGGTAATGCAAGTTCTGGGGAACCACTTGAAGACCGCGATACACGTGACGATCTTATCTTTTTGAGAGTGGATATCTCTGTTCCCAAGGGGTATCCAGCCAAGGGTCACGTGCCTGCGTTCCATTTAGAAGACACAAATGAATTGGAGGACGAAAGACGTAGTGAGATCATGACAAATCTCACCGAGATCTCGGTGAAATATTGTGAAAAGGGTAGGTTCTGTTTGGAGCCTTGTTTCCGTTTCCTGCTGGGCGAGAAGGTGAACCTGGACGAGGTTGACTCCTTTGGCGATGGTCCCCTTGAGGATTTGGGTATGTTCGATACCAATTCCATTGGAGGGGAGAACACGTCTGATTCTTCCCAAATGGAGGAAATGGGTGTTAGTGATGGTGGTAGCAGTGACTCTGATTCAGACACGGACTCCGATGATTCCCATCGTGCACGTATGGGTGGTGCGGGCAATGTTGCCGCTGGGTTTGATTCCACCCCCATTCCGAAAGGGTGTGGAGCTGTTTGGACCCCCAGCGGGCATTTGGTATGTTTCTTCATCCCGAAAGAGGACAAAAGTAAACCACAAATCATCCGGTTTGACCAGCAGGGGTTCAGCCTGGTGGATAGAGTAGCCAAAAGGAACAGGAGGGCAGCACGTGCTACCGGTGGTGGAGGTAGTGGGATGCATTTCCATACGGATGACGAAGCAGAAGGCGAGGATGGCGAAGAGTATTCCGATGACGAAATGGAGTCGTATTCCGATGACTCTTTCTCCAATGATATGGAGATATTACACAGTGATGGTCTATACAGGAACCGTGTTCCTGGGTTGTTTGCACGCGAGAACAACTTGGGGCATAAGCTATTGGCGGGTGGTGGAACCCGATCAGGAACAGGTACTTGGGGTGGCAGGAATTTGAGTGTTCCCACAGAAAGGTCGGGAACGCAGCATTCTGGAACCATCAAGAGGGGAGGGGGAGGCACCAACACCGGTGGTGGAGGGAGTGGCACTAACAAGAATATGGTGGCCATATATGACTTCCGTCACCTGATACCTGCTAAAATGGAACTTGCCTATGAGTATAGAGTACTCGGAGACAAGCCTGATGTTTTGGCATTACATAATGCCCAGGTCGCTGAGGGATATGGCTATGAGGATCTGGCAAAGTGCTGGAGACTGGTTGCTGTATTGGTCGGGGGTGGAAATGACGATGGTATAGAGAAGGTGGAAGAGGTTAATGGAAGAAGCGCCAGTGGAGGTGCCGGTGGAGGTGATAATATTAACCCTACTAATAGGCTGTTATTACGCGACGTCCAGTTGTATAATGATGCGCGTGCCTTTACTGGTGGTGGTTTTCGGCCAGGGTACTCTGATTATTCAGTTAGTGGTAGGGCCAGCCTAGGAGACCATAGTAGTTTTGGAGGGGAAGTAGCAATAGCAGCAGCAGCAATCCAATCTCCTTGGAATGACAGTAATCCTAATATGCCTCATTGGCAGCATAATCAGTTGGGGAATTATCATCATCTCCATCACCCCTACACATCCCCTCTTGTAAAACACTCGTTGCGTCATCCTCTAGCGCCCTGGGGGTTCCATCCGTTCGGAACCCGTTGGTTATTAACGGAAATCATGCATTACTATGAAATATTGGGCGATGTTCAAATGTTGGCTATGCTTTCTTGTGTATTACATGATCATTTTGCTGAGGGGTCAACGAACGATGGGTTGGTGGGGCCAGACGGTGGCCCGCCAAGTGGATATACTCCTGGGCCAATGTTACTCCATCGTAGTAGTATGTATGATGGGAATAGTGGTGGACACCACCTAGTGAGTAATAATGGTGCGCACCCTACTATCACATCATTTCCTGCTCACACTCCCTCGGCTGGTGGTGGAACTGCGGGTACCCCTGGTGTATCCTCCCATATATCTCACCCACGAATGGCCTCTGTTTCTGGGTCTCTCTCTTCATACGAGGGAAGCGTAAAATCATCGTCTCCTGATAGGTTCAACAGCTATTTCAGACGCGGGATAACCGGTCCGGCTGTTACGTCTCCTCCAGAGTACCCCACTAAAGGGTATACGTTTGATTCTGAGTACGATATCCAACGATCCCGTAGGCCGAGCACATTGAGTATAGTGAACTCTCCTCCTTTCCAGCAGCAGCAGCAACAGCACATTGCTACCTCTATGACTCCCTTAAACCATCCTTATGCGACGCCGTCAGCCGCTGCTGTTGCACACATTCCGTACCATAATAATGGTCATAGTCATCACAGTCAGGGCTATAATAATCTGGGCCATGCTGGTTATACCCCTACTAATAGTAGCCATGCTCATTTCCACCCCCACCGTCCTCATTTGGCCCAGAAACACTCCTTCCGTCATTACACACAGGCTCCCGAAGTGTCTATTCAGATCTTGAACTCTGAGTCTCTTGACCTATTTGATGATGCCTCTTCGTCATTTGCCGTCAGCAAAGAAACAATAGATAAGTATGCCTCGTATAGAGAGCAGTATGCTTCATTGTTGTTCTACTGGGGGTTGTCTGTTAATCGTATAAAGATACTGAAGTTTAACTATACAGATTCCAGGAAACGTGGTGATGGAGCCTTGAACGGTGGTGGTGATGACAAAGAAAAGCCGTTCGATGAGTATAAAGGTGCGATTGGATGGGTGGGGATTCTGGGCGTTGGCGAGAATGTCTCAACACCTCATAGATCCAATAGAGCATGTGCCTATTGCGGTATTGCGGTTACGAAAAGAGTTGTTATATGTGATAAATGTGATCATCTTTGTCATGCCGATTGTGCCAAAAGATGGTGGGAGGATGAAGAGCAAATTGAGTGTGCAAGTGGGTGTGGATGTGTATGTACTCATTGAGAGCAAGATAACTGAGGAAAAGTATCACTGATATAATTGAGATGATCATTTAGAGAATCACTGATATAATTGGTGTGATTATTTAGAGCATCACCGGTATAATCGGTATGATGATTTAACATGGTTGAAGAATATTAAGTATATTATGAGATTACAGTTTAATAACGGATATTAGGTATTACATATAGTGATAAATACCTGGAAAATCACCACCCTCCCAAATAGTCAGTTAAGATATAATCACCCTACTAAATAGTTAGTTAAGATACAAATGCTGTACTAAATAGTAAGCTATAGATGGAAATCACCTTACTAACTAGTTACTTATAGATAATCACCCACCCCACATAGTTAGTTATAAGTAATTGCTCTACTAAATATTTAGCTATAGATAGTCAACCTACTAAACAGTTAGTGAAGATATATATATATATGAGAGAACCATCTCAGGTCTGGACCACCATATATCATAGCCCACAGTGTAGGCTCCAGCGTGGAGGGTGCAGCGTGGATCCCCCGCCTGCCCCATAGTGTAGCGCATCATAGAGTAGAGCCACGATTGTATGGCACAGAGCCACTCTTGTATGGCACACAGTCTCTGTTATATAGCACTATGCCTACTAGTTCCCCAGTACGGTAGTGCACAGTTCAATCTCATATCTGTGCACCTCTTCTCCTTGGTCTCCCCCTCTGTGTACTGCTTACTCTCTCTGTGCAACCGATGGACCACCCCCGTTTCATCCATTTTGAGCCGTGTGAAAGTGCAGCCGCCAGGTGACGTGCTTTACTGCCGTCATACAAAAAGGCAGCAGGCATAAACAATAACAGGGAACAAACAGGGAACAAAACGGGGGCTGCAGATACTGAGAACAGCCATACTAGATGGGCCGGGAGATAGCAGTAACCGTCATTGGGAGAAACCGGAGATACAAGTAATCATAATAGAGAGTGTGAGTAAGAGACAGAGACAGAGAGATAGAGTGACAGAGTGACAAAGAGATAGAGAGACAGAGTGACAAAGAGATAGAGAGACACAGAGATCGTACCTTACACAAGATTATGAGTTATTGAAAGGTTTATTGATATTTTACATTTCAACCGAGTGTGCTATTATTGTATAAACACGTTTAGACTGGGACACCATCAGAGAATTGCATATATTTCGGGACGTCATCCGTTGCCGTATTGATAATAAAGCAATAGGCGTCACTCACAATATATAGAGTAACGGTTTTTACCAATACACTGACAAGCACACAGACAGACACACCACCAACCACTACAGCACACCACCAAACACTACAAGATGTCATCGCGATCACGACAAGATGTCAGGAGACAGCTATTCCGTGGTATAACCACCAGGATGGCTAGTCGGCATAACCATTCTAATTCCAATAATGCCGGTAACACCAACGCCGGCAATACCAATGCTGTCAATTCAAATACCGGGTATGACCATACAGGACAGAAGATAGACAATACCACCGCAACCACCATCACTAATAATGGCGCCCTCAAGTCTTCGTTCCTCCACCCACAAACACCAATCCCGCCTAGAAGTCGAACCCCCAACGGGACTCCGTCGTTGGCAACGCCAGCCACGGTTTCTTCAACTGCCACGACTGCCACTGTGGCTACTGATGCTGGTAATAGCACATCAGCAGAGTTAAACGACCACGACTACAAGTTGTTCAACACCTCTCATCCGTTGAGGTCCTCGAAGATAAGGGCCCTGGAGCAAGCAGAGACCACCACTGCGTTATTCTTTGCCTCTGGTAGTAAGGGTGATAGTAGTAACACTAATAGTAGCAACAGAGAGGTGGTGATGGTGAGGCGTGACTCAGATAGCGATATGGTAACCACTACGTTGTCAAGAGGTGTACCAGGAGTTGTACCAGGAGGTCTACCAGGAGGTCTACTGGAAGGTGGCGATGGTAGTGAGCTGGAAGACGTGCTTGAAGCATTGCCTGGCATGACAGAAGAAGAGACAATACGAGAGCTGAGAAGCTGGCATACCAATAGAGAGGAGACAGGCAGCACTGGCTATGATAATAACCGCCCTTCGACGTATGCGGATTTAAGTGAAGATGAATTGGGCGAGTTGCAGTCCATGGAGGAGGATTTCCAACTAGAGCAAGCAGAGTTGCGCGCTTATTTAGGCAAAGGGAAACAAATGCAGCCGTTATGGTTTGAGAATGTTTCAAGGGCTGAACCTGATCAAGCGGTTCATATATTGAAAGAGGATCTAAGGAGGAGAATCAAGCAGTTGGATGAGGAGTAGTCAGGATAGTTTCTTTTTAGCTTCATGGGAATTGGTTATGGATGGTTTTGTACGATTATGTAATGTAATGGGATGTATTATAATATTAGGTGGGGCGTCTAACGCTCTGCGCACAGCATGTAGTGTGTCTACTACTTGGGTTTGTGAGCAGACATCGTAATCTACAACTATCCAACTTCCCACACACTATCCAACTTCCTACAGACCATTCAACTTCTTACAGAGTTATTAAGAATTTAGTATCACCCACATAACTATAAATATCAACCTGTGTCAGCTGACATCTATTTCGCCATAATTCGTACGGCACGCACTGCCTGCCTCGCACTGCCTGCCTTGCACTGCTCTCTGCTACCTCTTCCTCTCTGTCTCCTCTGTCTCCCCCTGGCTGTGTCTTGGCTATGGCTATCCTACCATGGAGATCCACAGGCTCTTACAGGCTCCCCCAGGCTCCCCCAGGCTTCTAGCACTATTGAGCACTACCGAGACCTACTGTACAATGCTGAGCCCTGCTGAACAATCCTGAGCCTTACTGATCCTCCTCCTGTTATCCTCCGCCTAGCAATGCTCTCCCCTACTTTGCCACGTCTTGGCTCTACGCTCTGTTGTCCAGACCCTGCTGTGTCAGACCCTCCTGTGTCAGACCCTCCTGTGCCAGACTGTCCCTGCTGTGCCACCCCCGTATGCCCCCCCTTCTGTCATTCATTCCCTCTGTGCCGTTGCTTCCTCTCCCGATTCTCCCGCCCTCTTCCCTCAATATCCCATGGCACTTTCATGCCACCCTCTTGCTACTTCCACTGCCACTGCCACTGCCATCGCCCCAGCCAACCTTCCCTCCTGCCATTCCCATCTTGCCACTCCTTACCTCTTCTCCTCTCCTTACCTCTTCTCCTATCCTCCTACTCTGCAATTCTCCCCCTATCCCCCCATTCCCTCCTCCCCCATGCTGCGTTCCGCCTTCCCCCATCATCCCCTCTTGGATCGCTACGCTGAGGCGAACTCGTTATGGCAGGCAGTCCAAATGCATGGAGGGCAAGGGCAAATGCATAGAGGGAAGGCCAAAGGCAAGGGCGAAGTGCGAGGGGAGAGGGAGGGCAATGCACACAGCAAGAGGGGCAGGCAGGCTGACAGGCTGCCAGGCTGACAGGCTGACGGTTCCACCATCCCACCATCTCACCATCTCACCATTTACCATTTACAATATTCACTTATAAAACAATTGCGGTAAAGAATTGCCATTGATATATGAATCACACATCAGGAAACTCGTTGTGAGTTCATCGAGTCGATTATACAAAAATGAATATCGTTAAACTACAGGTATGTTAAAAATCATTGAGGTTGGTATTGTAATCGTGGGGGAGATAAGGGCCATCACCTGATGGTATGAACGGTACCTTCGGATAGAGTGGAATGGGGTTTCTAGTGCAACCAGAGTTATCAGAGTGACTAGAATCATCAGGAAGACAAGGAATTATCAGGAATACAAGGAGTACAAGGAATACCGCGATTATGGGAATTACAGGATTACTGGTTGATCAAAATATCTACAACAACAACAATACAATCACAACAATACAATCACAACAGCACAATCACAACAGCACAATCACAACAGCACAATCACAACAGCACAATCACAACAGCACAATCACAACAGCACAATCACAACAGCACAATCACAACAGCACAATCACAGCATAACTTAATTGACAATACAATATTGGTTGAATTGACTCGGTCACCTGATTAGATGATCCATTCAACTGAGCATTTGTCGAACGCTACAAGTCAACTACCAAAATAAATACACTAGCCTGCTATTATCCGATCAATAAGAATGTTGCTTGCGGAACATTCACTCCAATCCCTCCGATCCCTTCAATCCCTCTAATCATTTAATACTAACAGCTATGTAGAGAAAATTCCCTGTCCTTGATCAATCCGATTTGTTCGGAATCATTGAGGATTTCCGTAAAATTGATATCCAAGACAAAGGATGGGCTGATAAGCTGGCTGTTATTGAGGCCGTTTCTGATTCAGGCACAAGTTCTTATGATAATGTAAGAGAAACCTTGAAGAGTGTGGACGTGGATGCTTCGGGCCATGTTGAACTGGATGATTATGTTGAGTTGAGAGCAAAGCTTAAGGAACAAACCACCGGCCCAGTGGGTGGTGGCGGCAGCTCATCAGTTGGCGCCACTCCTTTGACCTCCCCCAGGCCCACCGTTGAGTCCAATGCCTCTTCCATTGGTGCTTCTACTCTATCGCCATCTGGTAAAAGGGCAGGTGCCGTGGTCATCTCCGGAAAGTCGGGAACCCACACCATCAACCAAGAAGAACGTGTGGAGTTCACCCGTCATATCAACAGTGTCCTGGCCGGTGACCCCGATGTGGGTGACAAGTTGCCACTACCACTGGACAACTTCCAGTTGTTTGATGAGGTTGTGGATGGATTGATCTTATCGAAATTGATCAACGATTCCGTGCCTGACACTATTGACCCCCGTGTTCTCAACAGACCCAAGAATGGCAAACCACTCAACAAGTTCACCATGAGTGAAAATGCAAACGTTGTCATCAACTCTGCAAAGGCCATTGGCTGTGTTGTGGTCAACGTACATTCCGAGGACATCACCGATGGAACAGAGCATCTCATTTTGGGTCTTATTTGGCAGATCATTAGACGTGGTTTGCTTAGTAAGATTGATATTATGCTCCATCCAGAGCTTTACAGGCTCTTGTTGGATGGTGAGACCCTTGAGCAGTTTTTGCGTCTGCCACCAGAAGCTATTTTGCTCAGATGGTTCAACTACCACTTGAAGGCTGCGGGGTCCCGCCGTGTGGTGAACAACTTCTCTAAGGATGTGTCTGATAGTGAGGCTTATACTGTTCTGTTGCACCAGTTGAAGCCAGAGTCATGTGACCTGTCTCCATTGAACAAGAGTGATCTGTTGGAGAGGGCTGAAGGTGTTTTGGCCAATGCCGATAAGATTGAGTGCCGCAAGTATTTGACCCCCACCGCCCTTGTGGCTGGTAACCCAAGGTTGAACTTGGCTTTTGTGGCGCATTTGTTCAACACTCACCCTGGCCTGGACCCCGTTGAGGAGTTTGAGAAGCCGGAGATTGAAGAGTTTGATGCTGAAGGCGAAAGAGAGGCCAGAGTCTTCACATTGTGGCTTAACTCCCTGGATGTGGACCCTCCGGTGGTGTCTTTGTTTGAAGACCTTAAGGATGGTACGATTCTCTTGCAAGCGTTTGATAAGGTGGTGCCTGGTAGTGTTAACCAGAGGCACGTGAATCAGCGTAAGAAACCAGCTCCCGGATCCGAGGACAGTGTGGTTGCCGCCAACGTGTTCTCTGGTGACTCTGGAATCGACGGCTCCTCCTTCTCCGGGTTTGGCTCTTCAGGCCACCTGTCCCGTTTCAAAGCACTTGAAAACACAAACTACGCCGTGGAGATCGGTAAGGCAAACAAGTTCTCTCTTGTTGGAATTGAGGGATCAGATATCCTGGACGGTTCCAAGATTCTCACTCTCGGGTTGGTGTGGCAGTTGATGCGTCGTAACATCAACAACACTTTGGGATCTCTTTCTGTGTCGGATTCCCAGATCCTGAAGTGGGCCAGTGAGAAGGCCAGAAGCAAGGGCAGACCGGATATCAGGTCGTTTAAGGACCCCTCTTTGGCTACCGGTGTGTTCCTCTTGGATGTGTTGAACGGTTTGAAACCCGGTTATGTCGACTATGACCTCGTTACAGAGGGTAATACTGATGAGGAGAGGTATGCCAATGCCAGGTTGGCCATTTCCATTGCCAGAAAGTTGGGTGCTCTCATTTGGCTTGTTCCAGAGGATATCAATGAGGTGAGATCGAGGTTGATTCTTACCTTTGTGGGATCATTGATGGCACTTAAGTGAGTTGTTTCTGGGGTGTTTATACTATTTTCTTATTAGTTGTATGTACTAGTAGTAGTCTTTTTCCTTTTCTGTGTGGGTCCCCGCATTCGTTATTCGTTATTCGTTATCCTTTTTCTATCTTAATCTCATTGTAACATTGTTATATATTGGTCTCTACGTGATAATAGGTTAGAATAACAGCGTGTAGTTTGTGTGTATTCCATTGAGGTATACACGATATGTGAGGCTGTGTTGTGTTATGCCTTCCTGGTATCAACTATTTGATCTTTAAGCTTCTCATCCCATTCACTCACCAGTTCATCCATATACTTGATCACATCCTCTTTCCCCGTAATATCAATCTCATCGTATCTCAAATACTCGTTTCCCGACCTATCGCAAGCAGACCCAATTTTGGTGGTTTGGCTTATACCGTCATCACCACCTCCAATACCAGCATATACAACGGCGTGAGCTGCAACATACCCTGAAATGTTATGCCATGGTGACCCACACCATCTGGCAATGTGAAAGAGCAACAGCATTCCATAGTAGGTGACGAAGTTCAAGTACTTGAGGAAAGAATGGCTCGTAAATATACCGGGATGGGTTAAATACTGACGTATGCCATCCTCCTTGTTGAGTCTGTCATAAGTGGCTGAGTGTAGGAGATCCACCAGTCTCTTTGAGCCTTCATAGGACTCATGGGACCTCACCAGTTGGAGATCTTCAAAGGATAAATATTTGGGCAATGACATAAGACTGGAGACCCAGACTATTCTGCCTCCATTCTTCATCAGATGCTTTATACGGTGAATGAAATAGTAAGGGCCAAACACATTGGCCTGGAACACGAGACCCATGCCATCTTTGGATTTGACACCAACTTTTTGAACCTTGTAGGCTGCCTGGGTCACGGCATTTATTGGGTCAGCAAGTACCTCTTTGGTACAATGAATCCAGTCAATTCCGTCATATACACCTTGTGCGGCATTCACAAACAAACAATCCACATGGTTATACGTCTTTTCAATACTATAGGCAGCAGCCAACACGCTCACCATATCGGTGAAATCAACCAGCAGGTAGTCAAAGTCCAAGATTCCTGTTCTGGCAGCCGATGGGTTTGAGGCGGCATATTCTTTAATCTGGGATATGACCTCTTTGACCCTTGGAAGTGTTCTGGAGGTGACCACAATGGTGAGTCTTTCATCTTTAGGAACACTCTCGAGGAGCCTGTATGCGATGTTGATTCCGAGGTTGCTATTGGTGCCAGTAATGATGGCTACTCTGCGTTTGGCAGCAGAAGCGGTGGTGGTCATTATATAAAACGAGTGACTCAAAACCAATCAGGACAAGTAATTGGAGGTGACTTAAACAGAAGGGAAGTGGTATGTCTTGCTCACCTTGTAAATGCTCTTTCTACTATAATTTTTCACCTCCTGATATCTTCGTATACCCGTCGTATCTCTCGTTCCCTCTGCGCGGTGTGCACGACTAACGCGAAACGATGAGCCAGATGAGCCAGATGAGCCAACCCCACATTAAGTGGTTCTACACGATGGGATATTTGTAGGGGGGTTCCGTTTGGATCAACTGTAGAGAATGTTTGGATACACTGAATAAAGGGCAGGGATGGCAGGGAGGAGAAGTTTCGAGATCATAGTGTAGTTTCGGATAACTATACTTGATGAGTTACAGTATGTAGCCTGTGAGTGGCCTGTAGGTGGCCTGTAGGTGGCCTGTGGGTGGCCTGTAGGTGGCCTGTAGGTGGCTTGCTTGTATGGGGAGAGACGACTGTAGAGGAGGTCTGTAAGGGTTTAAAGGCCCACTTCCTCCTAGGGAGCTACGATTCGGCACCAATTGGTGGGGTGAAGGTAAACGTTTACACAGAGGGTGGTGAGTGGTGAGCTGTGCGACGGACAGAGTGTTGATGTTGTGCACTTTTGTTCACCTCCATCGTACTCTCAAAGTCTTGGAGGTTGAGAACCCCGCAGCTCCGCAGTTGCACAGCGCTGTGCCGTAGTCTACCTTCACAACTACAGGCATATCATATCTTCTGCAAGATCTCATACCTTCAATACTACAGACATATCATACCTCCCACACTATCTCATACCTTCGAAACTACAGAGATAGCATATCTCCTGCAATATCTCCTACAACCAACAGCATAATGCACCTAGGCTAATGTACCTAGAATAATGTACCTAGGATAATGTACCCAGAGTAATGTACCCAGAGTAATGTACCCAGAGTAAAGCACTTAGCATTGATCTTCTACAACATCGTAAAACATCATAAAACATCATAAAACATCATGAAACATCATACAACATTTGACTTCTGAATCAAGGAAACACTCCTGTATCCAGAAGATCGTTTGATATTTCAAAACAAACTGAACCAGAACGTCGGCCCAGATGAGTTTTGTAAACCGTCCCAGTGCACCTTTTCTGACACCTCCCAAACGCCTACCTCCCAAACGCCTAGCCTGGCTCTGACACCTTCTGGTACCTGTCAGTCTAAGGCGTCTCAGCATGACACCTTCCAGGCTGGGGCCCCCGCAGGGGCCTACGTCCGTCTCCGTCGCGAGTCCCCCTGGAACTGCGCCTGCTATGTCCTGCTCTCTGCAAGTCCAAACCACTTAGCCAAACACATACCTACTACTACTTACTGCCTGGAGGTCCAAGGACAACACTCTGATCATCCAGTCTTGTGTGACTCCGATACTCCCAACACTCTCTGGCACCCCTTAATGGGCTGTGCTCCCGACGTGCTATGTTCCCTTGAGTCGCTACAGACTTACAGCACCTCACAGCACCTCACATCGCCTCGCAGCGGGTGATGCGTCTTATCTGCCAAATCTGAAACAAATGTGCGTCTAAGCAGGCGACTGTGACGCGCAACCGAGAGGAGGGTGAAAAGCTGAAACAAAAATAGAAGGGTGTGGTGGTGTATGAGGAGTTGAGGGGGGTGAAGGATAATTTGAGGATTTCCATACTATTTCCCACAACCCTCCTTAGACTATCTATCACTGAGCAGTTGAAGAGACAGAGGCTTTATATTTTATTTTTGTGGAGAAGTAATATTTAAGGAGTAGAGTCCCAGTCCCAGGAGTGTGCTGGTAAAAATTGGTGACACTGGCACTTGGTACAACGGCTCTACTGCATATCCAGAGCCCAAGGGCGCGTACAGCTATCTACACAGTCAGGCATCAGTCAAACGCCAAAAGGCAGAGATCAGAGGGCAAAGAACACATCGAAAAACAACCATCCTTTGCATTTTTTTTGCTACAGTCATACGTAGAGTTACTGAGATCTGCATATATCCATATATCCATATATCCATATACCCATACTTCCCACACTCAGACACATCGGATCATCGTTGATCTACCATTGTAGCTGCATACCAGTGTAACACATCTCACACACCTCTCACACACCTCCCACACACATCTCACAGGTTCCAGAGACTGCAATAAGTACCAATAGCAGACATACCTAAAATAGTTGAAGTGGGTTTTTCACAGATCACAGATACCTTATACTTCGAGACATTAATCGTCATGGAAGAACGCAAGATTCTATTCCATATATCCACGGACTTTGAGATCCAATCTCTCCTTGGAGAGGGAGGGTATGGAGTGGTGTGTCTTGCCATTCATAAGAAACTGAACCTGAAAGTTGCCATTAAGAAGATCACTCCGTTTGAAAAGAAGCTCTTTTGCCTTAGAACGCTAAGGGAGATCAAGATCTTGCGCCACATGAACCATGAGAATATCGTCTCTCTCATAGACATCCAGAACCCACATGGGTTTGAAAACTTTAAAGAGATTTACTTGATCCAGGAGTTTATGGACACAGATCTCAACAAGGTGATAATATCTCAAACTCTGACGGATGATCACTGTCAATATTTCATATATCAAATCCTGCGAGGTCTCAAAGCACTGCATAGCTGTCATATCATTCACCGAGACCTCAAACCGGCCAATCTGCTGGTAAATGCCAACTGTGACCTGAAAATATGCGATTTCGGCCTTGCGCGTCTCCATGACCCGGAAACAGACGACCCAAACACATCCACCATTGACAAAAAAATCAACTTCCTCACTGAATATGTGGCCACGAGGTGGTATAGAGCCCCCGAAATCATGTTGTCGTCATCCCAATACTCAAAGGCCATAGATATGTGGTCGGTGGGTTGTATACTGGCGGAATTATACTCAGGCAGGCCTGTTTTCCCCGGTAAAGACTTTACACATCAGCTGGTGTTGATATTTGAGCTTCTGGGCACCCCAGTTGGTGATGATTATCGTTCTATAAAGTCTAAGCGTGCCAGGGAATATATACGTACGTTACCATTTTATAAGAAACGGCCACTTCAGGACGTTTTCCCCGGTGCTAATCCATTAGGACTTGATCTTCTGGAGAAGCTATTGACGTTTAATCCAAGTACCAGGATCACAGTTGAGGAGGCGTTGAAACATCCATATTTGGCCACATATCATGATCCGATGGATGAGCCAGTGGCGGATCCGATCCCCAAGGATTTTTTTGCATTTGATGATTCAGAGCTTGGAATACCTGAATTGAAGAGAATTATGTATAGGGAGATTGTGAGGGATTAGTTGCAGAGAGAGGGAGGAGTATAACCCACTATAATGTGTATCTACTAATAAATTTGGATAGACATTTATATACATGTTGGTAGTCGAGTCATTATATTATAAGTTATATTAGTTGTTTTTCATATTATGAGATAGTCATATATATGAGATCGTCATTGATATGAGATCGTCATTGATATGAGATCGTCATTGATATGAGATCATCGTTTATATGAGATCATCATTTATATGAGCGCACTATTAATCATTTTGAATGAAAAAAACGAAAATTCATTACTATGAACCTGTGAAAATAATTACAAATACCATTCTACACACTAACCGTAAAAATTGAATATCAGGATTTGAAAATTTTGAAATGTCAAAAAATAATTACTAATCTATATAAAACAATAAAACAATAGTGATTATATTTTAGTATTCTTAATTAGATTGGGAATGATATAACCGAACCGGATATATATAAATGAGAGTAGTAAATGGTCTCCCATAAACGAGAGTAGTAGATGGCCTACCATAGTGAAGAACGCATAGTTAAGAACGCATAGTTAACCTTCAACCATTCGCAGTTTGGTAAGCAGCAAGCAATCCCCCCTTCCCTTGCGTAGTGCATGGCCCTTCTCCTAGTCCCCCCACACAAAAGCGACCCTCACCTTTTTGTATGCACACCTCGTCATCGCACTCGTCACAGCTCTGCTCACCGGAGTTTCAATTAGTAACCACACGCGTAATTTTACGTGTACGTTCCGTGCCGCGTTATGGCACCCCCCACCCACGACGTGTCTCTCTCTAAGTGAAACCCACCGGGCTAATTCGTATCCACTTACCCACAGACAGCTAACCAGAGACAGCTAAACAGAGACAGCTAACCAGGGACAGCTAACCACCGACAGCTCTACCGACAGACAGCTAGCTACCCACAGACCTCCGTCGCGCCATTTGTAATTCCGCTCATCCCCTCCTCACCAACCCCGAAATGCCTTCCTGTGCCCTTTGTATGCTATCGGGGCCCCATCAGTGCCTCAGTGCCTCAGTGTCTCTGCGTAAGCCTTCTGTGCGTGCCTCACAAACCTCCAAGGGGAAACCCGCGGGCCAGTGCTGATCGCGCATAGGAAACCACGCGCAACGATAAGGGCCTGAGAGTCTTAGAAGGAGTGAATAGAGTGAGTATACATCACTATACATCAATATATATATATATATATATATATATATACATATATTGTCTATTCTTTTGTTTACTTATTTGTTTACTTGTTTGTTTATTGATTCATTTTATTGATTCTTTATTGACTGACATTTTGTTAGGTTGAGAAATTTAAAAGCAATCCACATACTGGGAACCACACTAGTATCGTTGTAGTGAATTTGTGACAGCCTGATAGATCTGCTACTTACTGACTGACCCGGTCATCAACACCTCCTAACTAGAAATCACACTAGATACACTGGTTAGTCCATATAATATCTCTCCAGATATCAAATTACACGACAATAGCTTCTTAAATAGCTTATCCCCGGTAGTCAGCACATTAAAGATCTCCACCGTCATTACCACATCCCCCATTCCCCCATTCTCCGATTCTCTCATTCTCTCATTCTCTCATTCTCCAATTCTTCCATTCCCACTGTGTCCCGCAATGAGTTCACGTAAACAGAGAATCTTGGGACTTGCTGCCCTTCTGTTGTCTGTTGTTTTATTGATTTCCCTCTCATCTCATAGTTCTAGTGCAATCAGCATTGTTGATGACACAACAACCTCCTCTGGATTGGCATCTGGAATAACTGCCGTGGCTCACAAGTCTGGCGGTAGTGGTGATGCCGATACCCCCCACAAACTCGTGGAAAACAACAAGGGTGAGATTGACGAGAGCAAAGTAAAAGAGGCCGAGGAGGCTAAGACCCCCAGTGCAGAGAGTGTCAAGGCCGCTGCAGTGGCGGGCGGTGCCGGATCCAACAGCGGATCAAAGGCAGCAGGAACCGGTGGGCTCACCTCTGGTGAGGATGGGTCTGAGTTTGACCCAGCCAAGGAGTTCACAGAGATTCTTAGCATGTCGCCTGTGGTGATATTCTCAAAGACCTTCTGTCCTTACTCGAAAAAGCTCAAGGAACTGCTTAGTAATCTCTATGATATAACCCCACAGCCAGCTGTGGTTGAACTTGATAAGCACAAGAATGGTAAGGAGTTGCAACAGTATATCGGCGAGAAGAGTGGCAGGTTCACTGTGCCCAACTTGTTTATCAATGGTGTTTCTAGAGGTGGTTCGGATGACATGGAGACGCTTCACAACAATGGTCTACTCTTGGATAGTCTTAAGGAGTGGGGTGGAAAGGGTATTAAGGTGAGCAAGGTGAATGCCCCCAGTAACTCGTAGAGTGGGCCGAACCACGCACACACGTATATATATATATAGCCATGCAAATGTATACCAATGAGTTATTTACTCTTATTATATAGATATCAATTATTTATCTCTTCGTGGCTTATCGTAGATGCCCCCATATATAGTTACCCTTATTATCATATTCTCTCCGGGTTATTCCTGGTTATTCTTGGTAGGCTCATGGTAATATGCACGTTATATGCGGAGACCCAACAGGTGCATATCACTGCTTCATCACTTCTCTGGAATTGTATGTAAAACTATCCGGGATAACATACAGTGGAAAGTTCATAATACACGACATCTACATATTAGTGGTTATTCTTCATCAAAAGCTTATTAATTTGAGGTCATCCCACATCATCAAGTTCCCCATCAAGTTCCCCATCTGGTCCCCCATCTGGTTCCCCATCTAGTTATCCGGCACATACCCTTTGGTGATGTCCTCATTACTCCGTTCATTTACAGTGGATGGAGCCACTCAATGCTCTATCAATAGACCCGGTTACCTCTCACAGCACATACCAGTGTCATCAAAAGTATTGGAATTGGCAAAATATCTGGATTTATTACAACATCCTGAAGGTGGCTACTTCAAGGAGACAGATAGATCTCCTCTTCTCATGGAGTCTCCGTACAGTGAGGAAGCCGCAGGCGCTGCAAAACGAGAGGGCGGAGCGGTGATACCTCAAACCGTTAGTAATATCGATGACAGTGGCCTCAATTCCACCCAGAGAGCCCATATCAAGGGTGCCAAACATAGAAATTACTCCACTTTGATCTACTACCTCATTACCTCAGAGTCACCTCTGGGGAGACTTCATAAGAACATATCACGCATTATCCATATCCTGCAGAAGGGGAGGGGCCAGTACGTTCTTATATATCCTAATGGAGAAGTTCGTTCTTTTAAAGTTGGTTTCGATGTTGCAAACGGTGAGGTGATGCAATGGGTGGTGCCTGGAGGTGTCTACAAGGCTTCTTTCTTGCTGCCAGAGCAAGATGGACAGGAATCCGGTGACGATTGTTTGCTAATCAGCGAGGTTGTTGTGCCTGGCTTTGAGTTTGAGGATCATAAGTTCATGGAACCTGAAGAATTAAAGGAGCTGGTGGCAGGTAAAGCAGAGGAGTTGACTTGGTTGTTAGGAAAGCAGGATTAAAGTATATAAGCTATAGGAGCCATGAAGAGTTTATAGAGGACTCAGGTATTGTTGGCACACCCAAAGGAATGAAAATGGACACATATAGAGTATATACGCAGTAAAGGGAACGCTATGTTTATAACATTATAGACAAATTACTTACGCAGACTCATACAGTTATCCTAAAAAACTATACAGTCATTACCATTCCCCAATAAGATATCTATCGGAGTTCGGTCATTCGCTTCTCGGTAGTCCGATACCCTATTTTCAAATAAGTAGTGGGTGTACAAAAACGGGTTGGCCCACACACACACTCCACTCCTACTACTCAGGCCGTGAAGAAAACAAAGTAAGTGCAGCACCCATTTATCAACAGTCTCTTTTGTCACGTGATATTGCACAGGGCTCAGTCACACAATCCTACGAATTTTTCACCATGCACCGAAAATCTACAGCTTAGCTGCTCTGAATTGCCCTGCAAATTCTCCTCCTCTCACTACCTTCTCTACCACACTAACTTCCCGGCTTCACACAGAGGGTTGATGCTCTCACTCTCCTATACTCTCTTACACTCTCTGAGTCTCTCTTGCTCTCGGTGTAGGGATAGGAGCCGGTATAGAAAAATATACTTCAACACTATTGAACAATAGAAAATAATTTGTAGAACCTCAACCTTGTAGGAACATAACAAAGATGGCTACTGAATTGACTGTTCAATCCGAGCGCGCTTTCCAGAAGGTATGTTCACCAATAATCGAGGAGTTGAAAAAGTAGTTATAGAGACATGACGATTTTTTAGTATGGACATAATACCACAACGAGACAACGAGACAACGAGACAAGAACTGGTGGGGTAAAAATATTGAAACAACAACGATGGTTCATTCAAGACAATACACAGAAAGCTTATGGATAAGACATTTAAAATCATTTCGAATGGGGCCGGAGATGTTATTCATTGTTCAAAGAGAGATATAATAATCTCTTCAACTAACGAGGACTCACCGGGAATAAAGAAACAGCAAAACATATGATATAAACGTACCGAGAATGATATATACATTTGGTATATCTGTTAACGACGAGAACACCAAAAGAATAAGAAAAAAGACAGCGATAAAGCATACAATATAGGTAGAGTCAGAACTCTCCCTGTAGTTTAGTTCCACCAGTCCAGCTGATCGAAATGTTGTACTATGTTACATTCTAAAATCTCTATCAGTTTTCAACTACCAGTACCCATATAAGTCAGAGCCTATTTTACTAACTCTTTTTTTAGCAACCTCACATCTTCACCAACCCAAAGTCTAAGGTCAGTCGTCGTACCAAGAGATGGTACAAGGACGTTGGTCTTGGCTTCAAGACCCCAGCTACTGCTGTTGAGGGTTCTTACATCGACAAGAAGTGCCCATTCACCGGTCTTGTGTCCATCAGAGGTAAGATCCTCAGTGGTACCGTTGTCTCCACCAAGATGCACCGTACCATCATCATCAGAAGAGAGTACCTCCACTACGTTCCAAAGTACAACAGATACGAGAAGCGTCACAAGAACCTCCCAGCTCATCTTTCCCCAGCTTTCCGTGTCCAGGAGGGTGATGTTGTTACCGTTGGCCAGTGCAGACCAATCTCCAAGACTGTTAGATTCAACGTCTTGAAGGTTACTGCTACCAACAAGGCTAACAAGAGCTTTGCCAAGTTTTAAGTTAAAAAGGTGTGTGTATAGGCGATAGTTATGTAGTAATATATCGGTATCATTGAGAATTCAGTTTATAGTAGCTACTCTGTAGGTTGAAGCATATCCATCCAGCACGTCAGCCTCGTCATTATTACCCAATTTATAAACTCTTTCAAATGTTCTCCAAAGTGTTAATAAAGTGTTAATTTTTGGGTGGATTGTCAAGTATGATCCCTCTCTAGAGTGTTTGGTAGGCAATAATGGACACTTCAGGCGAGAGACCACTAAATGAAAAATTCACCGCCACATATAGTGAAAAGTTGTAGCGGGTCTGCTGAGTACCCGTTCTTCATCACAGAGTGGTCACACAGAGCATACTACATACACTCTTCCGATTCGCTCCGATTTTTGTTGTTAACTAATCCATTTCTATTATTCTAATCCATCAATAGACTCTTGTGTGAATTTCAATTATATTTAGTATGAAATATTTCCCTTGGCCTTGTCCAAAATCCGCCCATAATATTCGCCCAAAATATCCTACTTACCAGCCACAGATATGCACCGCCACAGCGACCAAGGCCCCATTCACTCCCACTTCCAAGCGCAATGGCCCAATGGCCCAGCGCTGTACCAAAACCTCCGTGCCAATTACTAGCTCACTTGCGTGTCCTGCCCAATCCTGCCTCCTCCTGCCTCCTCCCCTCTTCCTTCAGCTCCTCTGCATAACAGTCACACACCTCATCATAGATATGCCATAGCATCTCTTCACGGTAATTTTCTCTCGCCCGCCCTTCTTTTTCACTTACCTCCCTCGCTCCCTCAGTTCCCCCCCAACTCTCCCAGCGATGGTTGGGGGGTAACACCTTGTTATCATTTTCAATAACAAAACAGATATTACACGATAAGAGTAGAGAAACATTCAGGGTAACACCATTGAAGTAACAAAGGCTCTTGGGTGAAAAACACACACACACAAAAGGAGTTGATTCATCGACATAGCAATTAGCGAGCCATGTCGAAGAAAGGAGCACCACAGCAAGACCTTGGTGGGGCCCAGGCGCTTCTCCAATTGGGGAGCAAGGATAATAACGGTGGATCTGGCAGTGGTGATGATTCTTTGACCAAGAAGGACAAGGACAGCAGCATTGCGGGTGTTGTATCGTTTGACGGTAATGGGAGTGGCAGTGGTAACAATATCAACTCCAGGGGTGGCGGTAATGGCGTCAATGACACAGATAACAAGGGTGGTGACTTGTCGAATGAGACTGTTGAGGCTGCAGTGATGAGGTTTGTTGGTGGTGAGCTCACCGGCAACCCGGGAGGAGGTGGAGGAGGAGCAGGTGCTGGCGGTAACGCCGTTAGCGGGAACGGTCTTTCTGGGTCTGGATCACAAGGGGGGTCACGTTCTGGTGGCAACATTGGCGGCAATAAACGCAAGTTGTTTGCCGCTGATGATCTGTCCAATATGAACGAACTACAACAATGGACACATGGATTCTTAAACGACGACCTACAAGGCAATGAGGTTGAGTTCTCTTTCCAGACACAGCCAATACCGCAGCAACAGCAGCAGCAACAACAACATCATCAACAGCAGCAAAAGAAACAGAGGAGGGGTAAGAAGGGAAGTAGCACCGGGGGATCTGTGTATGGTGCTGGTGACCAATCACATGGGGGTGCAGTATCGTCTCAGAATGCAAAGTCTACCAACGTGGATCCTGAATTGGCCCAACTAGACACCGCCGCCAGTGAGCATGAACAACTTGTTCAAGCAGCCATTATGGATGCTCGTGCTCTTGCGTCTCAATTGGGCCCATTGGACCACGATTACTTGAGACATGCGGCCGCTGCGGCCGCTGCTGATGCTAGCAACCATTCTCATCACCACCTTGCCGCTCAGGCTGCCCAGGTGGCCAGAGCTGTCGAACAATCGGTGGCTCCTTACCACCACGGTACGGACGAGGCAGCCGCACTTGTAGCCGCTGCTGCCGCCAAGGCCTCCAATTGGGTCTCCACTTCGCAGCCACATGGCAAGCTCTTCTCCAGGGATGAAATGGATGCCATTGATGCCTTCATCAAGGAGTACTGTAAGATCCACGATATGACACGTGATGATGTTTGTCAGCGTATCTGGGCTAACGAGCGTAAGAAGGATGATTTCTGGGAGTCTTTACAGAAAGTGTTACCCCATAGAACGCGTGCTTCCGTGTATAAGCATGTTAGACGTGCTTACCATGTGTTCCACGTACGTGGTAAGTGGACCCCTGAAGAGGACAAACAGCTGGGGAGACTTGCTGCGGAAAAGGAGGGCCAATGGAAGGCCATTGGTGTTGCTCTTGGAAGGATGCCAGAGGACTGTAGGGACAGGTGGCGTAATTATGTCAAGTGTGGTGACCAGCGTGCCGCCAACAAATGGACGGAAGAGGAAGAGGAACAGCTTAGAAGCGTAGTTAATGATATGTTGAGCAATGTCCATGGAGCGGATGGAACCGCCGATGTCAATGGCGACGATAGCCTTGGTACGGCCGGCGCCCCAGCTGGGACTGTTAATTGGACCATCGTGTCTGAGAAGATGGGTGGGCTAAGGTCTAGAATTCAGTGTAGATACAAATGGAACAAGCTGTTGAAGCGTGACGCCGCTGCACGTGCCCGTAACATCGATGCTGATGATAAGGTATGGCTGTTGACCCGTCTTAAGGAGATGGAGCTCATTTCTTTGGACTTGATCGATTGGGACACCATCGCCGCCTTGCATCCTAGGAGCTACTGGAGTGGAACAGACTTCCGTGTATGCTTTGAGAAGATGCGCAGCAATATCAGAGAGCACAAGAAGAAGCCTTTGGCCGAGATTGTTGATATTTTACTACAGGATATCAGCAACGACATCAACCATCATAGACAGGAACAGCTCATTGACCATAAGGGTGATGTTGGAGGGGATGAGAGTAAACAGTTAGAGGCAGTGGCTGCTGCGGCAGTTAGTGGAGTCAGTGGAGAGGACTACAACATGTGGAGGTAGCCGGAACTGGTTCACCGAAGCACCATTGGTTCCCCAAAGAAGATGGACAGTTGGAGGAATGGAGAGATGGAGAGATGGAGAGATGGAGAGATGGAGAGGCTGATGCCCATTTCTCGTGTATATTATTATTATTATAAGAGTGACAGAAGGAATACTCAAACGTTTATATTTATAGTTGTTGTATGTTTTGTATACACTTGTCAGTCATTACATGATTTCCTGTCGTTTACTTTGTACTCTTGTTATTACCTCACCTATTGCTTAGTGTAAGGGTGTCCCCTCTATTCGCATGATCCCATTGACGCTGTCGGTATCTGCCGGTGAACGCCGCTTCTTCTCTCACCGCATGACTCCATTCACCGCATTTCGGGATTATAAAACCACCCGGTGTCAAACACCTTCTAGAGCAACAAACAGTGTTTCTCTCACTCCATTTAAGGTGGTTGCGGTTGCCTGTCTTAATGGGTGCGTTGTTGAACCCTCCAATTGCAGACTGGCACCTGCCGCTTTCGGTATTTGAGGTGCATACATCAGTCTCAGATGTACGCCCACTTACAACTTTGAGAAATTAGCTCACTGTATACGTTAGTGCACATTTTAACATGCATAGCTCATGCAGGTCAACGGGTAAGTATGAGCATGGTTATCTCGACGATCAGTGCAGCGATGGAATAGATAATTTTGCTATACGAGGCGGAATCGTGGGCGGGAATCGGGAAAGCCAGGGGAGGTAGAGACTCATAGAGGCTTGTTGTAAGTGATGGATTAATGCGGCGAATAGTGACGCAAGACGGATAGCCTAAGAATATCGAATTTTTGTGAGTTAGGGCCCATTTCTTCAACAACAGAACAGCAGCAAACCAGTAACGTCAAGTTAACTGTCGCATCTGAAGAGACAGACCAATAATATTCGCTGGAACTCCCGACCGCTCAGTTATATGATATATATACTGTCTGTTCAGCAGACCCCACACAAACTTTAAAGGTGAACAGACCATGGCAGAGGTTGTAAAGGTGACTTCTTTACCTCTGAAAAGGAGGAAAACTTCAT
This sequence comes from Kuraishia hungarica, assembly GCA_030567555.1. Classification (NCBI taxonomy): domain Eukaryota; kingdom Fungi; phylum Ascomycota; class Pichiomycetes; order Pichiales; family Pichiaceae; genus Kuraishia; species Kuraishia hungarica. Next base: position 115,290 of record JAJLSL010000032.1, on the reverse strand, counting down.
CGACAAGAGCCACGAAGAGAAATCGTGTGCCCATCTCGTGTACAATATGTCGTCGCAGAAAGGTTAAGGTGAGTATTTATCTATTCATTTATATGTACACTCTTTTGTCCAGAGCTGCGTTCTAACGCCTATCTAGTGCGACAAGAGGAAGCCACAGTGTACCAACTGTAAGAAGAATGGAGTGTCACATCTGTGTCGGTATCTAGAGCCCGTCTGGGCCAAGCCGTTATCAGAAAGTGATCTTTCTTATGGAGGAAGTAATAAGGTTATTGTCAAACTGGAATCCCAAGACTCTCAGGGTGAAGATCCCGATGATAGCTACAAGGATTTCCAAGGATACAGTGGTGAATCAAATAGCGGCAGTTCTACAAGCCCTAGCGATTTCACACAGAAAGAAGAGCCCCTTCTTATAATGGGTAACACTTCACTCCTGAGAGCTACCAGTGAAACAGATGGCCGCTCAGCATTGTCCCTTACATATCGCGTTAGTCCATTATCATGGAAGTTCACCACCAATGCAGACCCATTCTTAAAGTCCCTATGGAACAAAGTTACAACGGAGAACTGCTATGATAGAGAGAAGAGAGAAAGTGATGAGCATACTAGAGATGATTCTATAATAGAGTCAGCCAGTAACAGAAGAGATTCCGCAGTCTCCCCCACAGTTAGATTGAAACTAGAAGCGGACCCCCAACTTCCTGCTCTCCAGACAGTTACCCCTCCGGAGGATAGTAAACTACATATTTCCAGCATGAGAGACTCAAGAGCTTTCTTCAGAGAGAGGGTATCCATTGTTGAAGGTCTCCATAAACACGAGACTAACACAGCAAAATCAGGAAAGAAGAAACAGCTCAGAATGGCATCATCCCCAGCACTCAGAAACATTGACTATCACAATGTAAAGCATGTATTGAGTGTGATTGAGAAGAACCTTCCAAATCGAAGAATCCTCCTTCTGCTGATAAATAGATTCTTTGACAAACTGTATCTCAGTTTCCCATTTGTTGACGAACAGGATTTCAGAAGCAAAGTGGATAAGGTGCTTTCTCTCCAGGGAAACAAAGCACGCTTCGCAACTGATATCACCTCTTTCCATAGTGAGGATTTCATCACAATATGTATAATGATCCTGGTGGTCAGATTGAGTTGGCTGTCATTACCCCCAAATGAACTGGAGAGCACAGCCAATGAGAAAGTGCTGAGGAAACCAGAAAACATCATTAGTGTCCTTTTATTGGACATAGTGAAGAAGGTTGCTCTTGGTTCACGTCTGTTGGAGATGCCAGCGGTTTCCATTCTCCAGCTGGGAATGGTACTGAGATATCACTGCATCGTGTCTCCAGAGGAAGGCTTTGATTTAGAAGGAATGACATTGAATTATCAATCTGATTGTGGTTGCAGTGGAACTTGCCAGTGTGCGAGTATTAACAGCCCATCATTCCTACAGAGTCTGGTGTCTCTTGCAAATGCGATTGGACTCACTAGAGAAGGGGAAATCAAATACATCCAGTCATTCAAAACTAGACATGTATGGCGCAAGATTGGTCATTCCCTGTTCAGCTTGATTGCTGCAAGCAATATCAGCTTGGGAGAGCTATACAAGCTGATGGTCACCTTTGCTGACTATCCTGATTATAACTGGGAGCAACGTCAGCTCGCCGGACATTTCAACGGAAGGGCACTAGAGGTGGAGAGAATGGTGGTGGACAACTGTCTTAGAGAAACACCAGTAATTGCCTTGGTAGATAAAGCCGTCAGAACCATCGAAGGAAAGGGAATAATCCCGACAAAAGAATATGTGGATCAGCTATTATTTGAGATTAGAGAGTTGACCAATGGTACAGAAACCAGCATACTCGGAGTGGAAATCACTAGTTTACTTCCAATGGACGGAAGTCCTCCAAGAGGGCCAAATTCCTCCAATGGGAGCAAACAAACTGATATTCAAACCATAAGCAGTGCGATGAGATTGAGGCTCCATCTGATGATCAAGGCGATTGAGTTCTCTCTGAACTACCTAATGTTCTTGAACTATGAGAAAAAGCTCAATGAACTGATTAATGATAAGGCCACTACTCTACAACAGATTGACGATACCCGAAGACTCATTTCACAATACTTTGAAGCATCTCTCATTTTAGCAATTGAGAAATATAATATGTTTATCGCTTATTTGGATAATTCGGAAAAGATATTCTCCGGGTGCTTGTCGGACCTCACATTGATGCCATACCTATTGGTGATTACCCACCGCTCAATGCAAATGTTTCTATCTCTGATGTTGAGGCTGAAAGAGAATTCAGTTCTTCTGCATGAGATACTATTTGAAAATGGGATCAATCGGGACGAGTTGGCATCCAGGTTATTCACTTATACCAGTGTGTTTCTGAGTAAACTTGATTCTCTTACCAAATGTTATTATTATGCTTGGAGGTTGAAAAAAATGATCAGTTTCCTCTTTGAAACACTTTCGACGTGGGTTCCAGGAACCTTGGAACACTGGATGGATGCGAGCAATACGCAACAAGAAGTTCTTAGGATCGAAGCACCCCCATCAAAACCTGAACCACAAATTGTTAAGGCGTCTGAGATTGTTCACTGTCCAATATTCAAGGATATTGACACACATTTTGTGCCTACTCTGAGGTCACAGCAGATTGGGGGTCCAGCACACCTTCTTGAAGTGGTTACATCTCAAAGTGCATCTCTGCCCCAGGATGGATATACTGAATTGTTTGACAGGAACTTGATGAGGGAGCTTACAGAGTATGGGATATCAAACCATGGAGTGCACACGGAGGATATGCTTGGACAGCACGAGGTGAGTGCGATGGAGGGGACCAATTTTGATCCTACCTATGAGATTGACTTCACTCAAATGTTTTCTTTTGGAGGAGTTTCGGATTTAGCGGAGCATGAAGAAATGACACAGACGATTTCTGAGTTGGATCAGATTGTTTAAAGATTATATAAAATGACGATTTACTTAATGGGGTATGTATATTTTTTTGACTTGATTTTATTTTATACATACGGGAATGATAACATTATGAATTAACTAAACTTAAGGGTTGCCTAGAAACCATTTAGCTCTATGCATATGTACGTGCTAAACCTTAAAGCGGTACGAAAGGACGAATGAATTATGAGCAGTGTACCAAATGAATTGGAGTGGATTTTTCAAATCATGCTGAATCAGAGAGAGAGAGAGAGAGAGAGAGAGAGAATTGTATTTTTTTGCAATATTATTCTTTATTTGTCTACTCCACTTGGTATCACTTCTTTGGCCATATGATCGGAAATGGCTCACCTCAGCCTACAAGTTCAAGCCACGAGACCCCGCATATGCTCCGGCTTCCACAGCATGCAGCTGACTATACCCAAGATGGTTTAAATCTGAAGCTACCGTAGCGCACTAACCCCAAAGCACTGTGCTAGCGCTGCATATACCATGCATATACAGTGGCGAGAACCACCTTTGGCCGCGGTGCTTGAAGATAAGGAGAGAACTTTGTGTGAGAGAAGAGAGATAGAGAGAGAGGACAGGCACCAACGGGTCATTCGATATTCCGGGGCTGTGTAGAGAGAGATGTGGAGTTAACCACTTTGATATGCAAGTTCCCGCAGTTTCACCAAGCCTTGGGAGGCAAACCGTTGTTTATGATCCAGCCTTGGCCATGGGAGGCACACGGTTGTTTCTGATCCAGCCTTACTATAAACGTGACGGAAACCGCTAGCAGTTCCGAAGGGTCCGTCCGAGTTGGAAGACGTGCCAAGCAAAGTTATCGATTTCATCACCAAGTGGCATTACAAAAGTGAGGTGGATCACAGGAACACATGCTCGATCTTCCGATGATCAGCCCCCCGGCCAAACTTGCGATACCTCCACATATCTCTTGATGACAAATTAACAGTATTACCCTAATGAAACCGTACAACCTGTCTTGACTGTTAAAGTTCCCTCCTTGGCCCAGGGGACGATGCCTACCTGGCCCACATAGGGCTGCGTTGCCCTACATTGTCTTCGTTGTCTACGCAGCCGTACGCAGCCGTACGCAGCACTACTATACCCCTATGTATCCTTGTGTCCCTTCTTGTCCCTTCTTGTTCCTAGTTATTCCTTCTTGTTCCTAGTTACTACTAGTTGTTCCTGGTTGTTCCTACGTATAATTACGTAGCTTCCCGTAGACTTGCGTCCCGTAGACTCGCCTCCTCTAACAATGAATGAACCGACATCTGTGTGGCAAAGCTCATCCGAATTCCTCCATGCTACTCTGCCTTGACTCCATTTATTCCCCTCCCTTTCACCAACTCCCCTGTGCATTTCCCCTGTACGTCCCGGCCGCTCGTACAACATTAGCACTGCATATACCTTGCTTTCCAACTGCATGGCTTGCTGTACGTCGTCCTACTGTGCGTCCAACCATACTGGCCACACCTACGGGCCGCACTGGACGCACAGAGTGAATAGGCCGCACACTATTTCCGTACATTATTTCCGTACATTATTTCCATACATTATTTCCATACACTCTACGTCAACCCACATTTCCCCCAATCTGCCCTACTAAACGGCTTGAAAATCACTGTGCGTGAGATTCAAACTCTACTAATTGCTTTTATTGCTAGATTAGTCCCCACCAGCTGTTGTAGAAGCAGATATGGAAGCCATTTACACACTGACTGGTGTATACCTTTGGCATTATTAGGAAACGCCGCTTAATTATAGGCGGGGAACGGAGCATAAACCGACTGCCAACTATCATAAACTAGAGACAGAAAGAAAGACAGAAAGTGAGTGAGTGGCATATGCTCGAGAGGAGTGCCATACAATATACTTAAGAGGCGAATATTACACCAAATTCACCGCAGCATACGGAGAAGGAAGTCCAATCCAACTACGCTTTGAATTGGTTCACCCTTTCTTTCTTTTGTTATTTGCCATCAAGGGAAAGTGTGTGTGTGTGTGGGTGTACCCGTGTTATATAGGTGTAATCATCTTTCAAGTACACGCATCATTCCCATTATCCACTCTCTCTTTATAACGTCTACAGACGCACCTTTAATTCAAGGCTTGGACGAGATTGGTTGGCTTTGTTGTACTCGCCGTGCAAGGCTGGATTCCCTTTGTATTTTCAGAATAATAAGGGCCCAATTGGAGTAACTGGATCGAGCACTACAGGGGATCGATATAGTGTAATTATCAGTTGTGTGGAGGTGTATTCTTCAATTGCCACCCCATAATTATCATCATCATCATCATCATCATCGCCAGCTACCATTGTGGAATTGCATAAACTTGTTGGTGTGTTGTTGGTCAAAGGGGGAATTGGCGAAAAAAAACAACTGTTGATCAGTGGAAACTCCTTTTATTAATACTATCACACAATATGAGCGCTGTTGGTGAGGAGAGTTCGTTGAAACGGCACTCAGACGGAGCAGAGGCCGGCACGATGATTGTTGCGGCGCCTGTCAAGAGGCGAAATAGAATGCCCTTATCCTGTACCACGTGTAGGAAGAGAAAGGTTAAGGTGAGTATTTACTGGGTAGAGGAGGTAATACCTTTTGTGGAGAGACATTAGCATACTAACGACAATTTATTTTTTTAGTGTGGAAGGGAAAAACCAGTGTGTAGAGTATGTGAGAGATACAACATTGGCCATCTGTGTGAATACGAAGCACCCAAGTGGAACAACAGCAATGGCACCAGAATAGATCTGGACATCACAACATTGTCACAGGATGAACAAGGAGGCAATTTACATTCCGATGATGCATCGCCACCCTCTGGTATGGGGCAGCCTCAATCGGCGTTGCCTCCCCCACCACAACCTCTGCAGCATCCACAAGAAGGAGTACCCAATGGTGGTGAAGGGGCAATTGACCCTCAGACTTCTCCATTGCGAGGAGATACAAATAAGCCAATGGTAATTGGCAATGCTGGTGGCCCGACGTATCAACAACACTCTTCACCCCCTGTGGGGAATACTCACCCTCATCTCGCGGATCACCCCCATAACCTACAGACAGGCGACTCACCAGGGATGAGCATATTTGCCGCCAGCCCGTTTGTGGATACCCAGAACCCATATGGAATTCCACAGCATTCAGCACGTCCTATAATACAAAGCGAGCTCAACAAGCTCAAGGATAAGATCAAACAGATTGAGAGCTCCATAGCAGCGGCTAGGTCAGAGAGGTCGGATAGAGAAAGTGCTGGTAGCGGTGGTGGTGGTGGTGGCAACAACCATCGTCAGAGTTCAACAAGCTCCGGTGTCCACAGTAGCGCCACCATACCCGTTGCCAACCCTGAATTCCAACTGCCGCCAATCCAGAATTGGAACCCGGGTGCTCCTCCCGGTGCTCCTCCCGGTGCCCCTCCACCAGCTACACCATCCATTCGTAGTAACAACGAAACGATTTCCATGGCTGGTAGCGAAGTGGTGTCGCACGAGGCAATCTCACAGTTCAGACAGCCTCAATACCCACATCAGTACCCTTCCACTGTCGGTAGGGGGCGGTATGGTGATACAGTTGGAATGACAATGGGGAGTGGTCCCGGTGGTGGTACCGGTGGTGGTCCCGGTAGCGGTCCCAAACACTCTCCGCCAAGGGGAGAGATGTCTTATCAGACAGTTCCAACTACAAGAGGTCCGTATCCTGGTTGTCCTGGTCCTAGTAGTGTTCAGGTAAAGCGAGGGAATGACAATGGTGTGCCGGTACCGGTGCACTACTATAATAGTGATGTCCCTCCCCCTGGTTCTAATGTGGTGCCCTCTTATGGGAATCCTCCCAACGCCGGCGGCTACATCCAGCCTATGCCACCGTACCCACAACAGCCCATCCAAACAGCACCCAACAACAATAACAACAATGGGTACCGCTATGCATCATCGCCTGGCCTCCCATTTGGTTCTCCATCACCAATAAACTCATTCTCTCCAAGAGCTCCAGTTGGTTCCGGAAATGCTAGCGGTGGCAGTAAACCGGATGGGTTGGATATTTCCACCCCCATTTCTCGTGCGTCGGATGCAAATCATAACAGTAATGAGGCACAGATGGGACTACCTGGTGGTGGTGGACACACTTCGCGGCCAATGTCTTCTTCTAACAGCAGTCATGGTAGAGCCAGTGCGGCCAGTGGGGCCGGTGGGTCTAGTGGTGGAGTCCCTCCATTGATGGGAGGAGGCAATGTTGTTTCTCCATGGGGAGGCCTTTCCCCCCTTCTAACCGATCCCGACGATGTTGTCGACTTTTATTGCGGCTATGTTCCAATGCATTTCAAAGAGTCACGTGTGATTAACCAGGGCCCTCTAGCATGGATCACCTTCTTGAAAAGAGACCCATTTCTCAACAAGATTTGGATGGAGATAATCGAACTCAAGAAGAGCAGGAGACTTTTTCCATTAGGAGATGCTCCTATGCTCAAAGGGTTAGACCGTAGAAACGTTGGAGATGGAGGTGGCGATGCCATGGATGGAGCACGTTTGTTGGGGGGTGGTGTCCAAGACAACGACAATGAAGCCGAGGATAATAGTAAACAGGCCAATGAGGAGGAATTCCACGATAGATTAATGGAGAACGAGGGACTTGTGGACATTCAGCCATATAAGGCGTCTGATGGCACTAGGCGGAATGGCCGTAAAGGTTACAAAGGTATGAGGTCAAGGGGACGTTTACAGGAGGAGCAGAAACAGCATAATAGCAGTTCTATTTGTCATAGAGAAACACTCCCGTTGGGTCTTTCGTTCAATAAGCAGGATGCGGAGCTTCATACAATTAGTCATATCCAAAAGGTGCTGCCCAATAAGAGGGTGTTGTGGTTATTGATCGAGCGGTTCTTCAGCTATGTGTATCCATTTATGCCCTACCTTGACGAGCACGACTTCACACGTGACATTGAGAAGATTGTTGGGTGGAAATCGTTTGAGGATGTTCCTATAGAGAATGTTGTTGTTGAGAAGAGGTTGGACTTTGCCACTATTGGAATATTGTTATTGGTGTTGAGGCTGGGGTATTTGTCCATATTGAAGAATAGAGAGGATAAAAACAAGAGGAGACGGGGTGGTAAGGGGGGCACGAATAAGCACAAGGGTAAGGGTAAGGGTAAGGGGAAGAAGGCGAGAACCGCTGGCGGTGAGAATGAGGCCAAAAAGACTGGACACAAGCACACCACCCAACAGCCCAAACGGAATATCGACAATTCTGCTTCAAAGAGAGCGGAGATCTTCAGACAAGGGTTGGATGTCATGGATTCCAATGTGGACCTCAACGATGACAATGGGTCGATTTATAGTGGTGGCAGGAATCCAGAAGACAACCGTCATGCAATACATGGCCCTGCTGGATGCGATGATCCTAATTGTATCGGGCAGTTATCGCCTGTTGCCAATGATGATGATGATGATGATGACGAGGGGGAGGAAGCAGATGATGAGGATGGCGATGATGAGCGTTACGAAGATGAATTAGACCTCGCTGATGAAGCAGTTATTCTTTGTCCAGGCTGTCTTTCGTGCCCTCATGGTTTCCCCACCGAATGCGCCCAACCGGTTACTGCTGCTTATAACGCGTTCCTTTTGGCCCACCCTATCGGTATCGATGCCACGACTGTGGCCCAGCTGTGTTTGAACCAGTTTAGACTGTTAAGACGGTGTACTCTCTCCATCTTCCAGTGTGCCTTGTATATGCGTCTCTACCATTGCTATGCTCCGGAAGACGGTGATGGTGGTGACGGAGGAGACTCCCAGATCTTTTCTGGTATGTTGATCCAAATGGGGATGAGTATTGGGCTCAATAGAGACCCGGGGAACTTTGAGGGTGTTTTTAAGAGTGCTCGTTTGAGTAATTTATGGCGTAAGAGTTGGTATTGTTTGCTCAGCTTTGACACTTTCCAAGGAATCACGTTTGGTAACCCATTGGTTATCAGACAGGACGTGTACGATACCCGGTTGCCCCAGTTGGGTCCCATTGATGGAGGCGGGAATTCCTCTGTTACTGGCTCTGCAATCCTTGAACAGCGCAGCATGGCTGGTATTGAGGCCGCCGGTAGAGGTGGTGTTGGTGTCTTAAACAACCCAATGGAAGTGTCCAACATTAAGGATGTGGCAATGGAAAGAGAAGTATTGGACTCGATGAAAGAGTGTTATGAAATACAGTGCAAATTCAGAAAGATCACCCGAATGGTGCTCAGCTTGAAAGGTGGACCACGTGTTGGCAATTTATTGCTTGAAGTAGACTCCTTAGAGGAGTATTTGAGGGTCAGATATGGCTCGTTGAAACAGATATTGGCTCCACCACCACGTGATGGCTCACAGTCAGGTGGTGGGAGTGGTAGCTCTGTGGGAGGCAATTTTGACCATATAACAAACGTAACCAGAGTAAAGCGTATTATGATGTATATTGAGGCCTGTAGTTTCCTCCATCCTGTGTATTTCCACTTGTTTCTGCATTTTGAACAGCGCAAGAACGATGTCCTGACGGCTGCCCTTACAAGGCGTGTCTTCAAGATCATTGTAGAGATCGTCGTGAGCTTTGTAGACCTTCTCAACTCGTCTCATCTAGCGGTAGGTGAAGGCTTCGATATGGTGTTGACGCCCACTTTGGAGTCTGCTATGCATCGTACCCTCCAGTTCCAACATGCCGTTTTGTATAGAGCCCTCACTTTCAAAGAGCGTATCTTGAGAGAAGGGACCGCTCACAAGATGGACATTGTAGCTGCTGTAGATAGATTCTGCCACCAGGTGTTGTCCAACATGCAAATGTACTTAAATGGGCTCAACACCATTTCCAATAAGTACTTTTACGCCTGGAGAATGAGTAAGGCCCAAAAGTTCATCTTGCAAATGTTGAAAGACGGTGTTGACCGTAACATTCCAGGCTGGTTCAGCGAGTCTTTTAACCACACCAATGCCATGGAATCCTTTACCGCTGCTGATTTCGACGAACTGAGCGCCATGTTCACCAATGGGGCCGCCACCCAGAACTGGGCGGATCAGTACCGTAACGCAGACACCCCATCCAACCAGAGCACCACTGGCTCATCCACGAACTTTGATAACGGTAAAATTACTGAAATCGATAACATTTGGTTGCAGATGCTTAGTGATAACAATAAGTTTGCAGCCTCTGGTGAATATGGCGCTTCAATGCTCAACCAGAACGGTGGTGGTTACGGTATGAACGGTGGTGGTGGTGGTGTTGGACTGGGAGGTGGAGCTGGCGGTATTGGAGGTGCCAATTCAGGGTTGGGTGCTGCGGGTGGTTTCATGGGCGATCCTTCAATTAATATCGCAAATGAAATTGATTTCGAGCAAATCTTTGGTGATGAAAATATCCCAGTGGATTTGTTTGGTGATCTTCCCTTTAATGTCAGTTGGAATAATGCCAGTTTGTCATGATCGGGGGATTTGGATCTCCTCCCGCATACTAGGCTTTCAGCTCGTGTAGATTGGTGTTGTATATAACATTCCATTTCTCTGTTCCATTCTATTCTTACTTTGTGTGTTTTTATCATAAGTTGACTTATCTATGCTGTTTTTTTTATTATGTTTTTGTTTTCTTTTCTTGATCGTCTGTGCTGATTATGAACATGATGTTTATTTGGGTTGTGGAATCTGTGCTGGTGGCCTCTTGTATATATTAAATCTGTCAGGCCGTGTCAAGAGATGAAGAGAGATGAAGAGAGAGAGAGAGAGAGAGAGAGGGACTGGTTGTGTGAATGAGAAGAATTTCTCTTTGTTTATTTTTCTATTCATTTGTTGATACAAATGTGGTGATCGGAATTATTAATAATATGATTGTATTTTATACCGCGAGGTAATTTTGAGTAATAAGCATAGGTTGAGTAAGAGGAGTAATCTTTTGAGTGAGAGGAGTAACCTGTAGCTCAGACGAGTACATCTGGGTCAGTGATCAGGCGCCCTTTCCAATTATAATGTATTTAAGCTGTCTCGAATTATACAGGAATGAGCTGGTATCTGATTTTCCCAGAGTAACCTTTGTATTCTTCCTCACCCTTTTGTACACTTTTGGAACTGGCAAGTTTGGTGAATTACGGAGATTTATCACCTGTGCGGCTTTTTAAGATCAACGATGGATACTCGGGCAGAGATGGGAGGGGCATGGAGTGGGTTACTACTGGATAGCAATTTATTATATCCTCTTGCGAGTTAAAGCATAAGAGAGACATTTAATGTCATTTATATCTAACTCGATGTTTTGCATATCCATATTTAGTTCCTTCCTTGGGCTGGGAACTTCCTGAGATCTTTCTTCCCCCCTCCCTTACCATTTCACTAGTTACTGGATCCCTTAGAATGCTAGCACCGCTCTCACTGTTCCATGACAGCTAACCCAACCAAGGGGCACTCTTCCCTTCAGGCGTTTTCATATACAGAGAAACATATATTCGATAAAGTGCAAAAATCACATATCTCGCAAAATATAATTGTCTCATAGTTTGGTGGACTCTCAAGGTTTACTCTTATTCTTGAGTGCCATAGTTAAGCACCCATAGTTAAGCACCCCATAGTTAAGACCCCATAGTTAAGCCTCACCAATATGCAGCGGGCCAATACAACCTCATCGCCGTATACTTTTCACCTATGCGGAGTGAGTGACCTACTTCTTAAAAGTGTCTCTACATTTGAACGTTGGTCATATATTTCAGATATGATATTCAGATCATAGAACCACCCGAATAGCCAGATAGTTGTTATCTATAGTATCATTGTACAGACAGTCCATAGCTTCACGTTTCACCGGTGTTAGGCTCCTTCCTATGTATACTCACCCTGTGCGCGTATGATGTTCATTATGCAACTCCGTGCTGGAGGAGGAAGAGGAGGAGGAGGAGGAGGTATATTGGGTATACCCTCACTCATACAGCGGTGTGCTACCAAGTCAACTGTGTCAACTGGGGCACTTTCTCCAAGACCCCTTCGTTGCTTTTTCACTCCAGTCAGAGAGACTGCTCCATTCAACAGCAGGAGTAGTGGTGGCTTCAGTGCACACTACCTTGGGAATCGGAATCAGCCCCCCACACACTCTACACACTCCCACCACTCAAGATCACCACAGCAGCAACGTGGGTACTCCACCCAACGTGGGTACTCCACCCAACGTGGGTACTCCACCCAACGTGGATACTCCACCCAAAGTTCTGAAACCAAAAAGCCCTCAACTATAAAGTATGTATTTTTGTTTGGCATTCCACTAATCTTCACAACCACATACCTCGCCAGTCCCACCGTTCGTGAAAATACCAAACACACCGTCTCCACCCTTAAACGTGTTGGTGTGGTAACTGTAGCAACCACCAAGTGTTTCTATCTGTATGCCAAAACCCTCAACAGAGAATATGCTACAGACCATGAAAAGCAAACAGCTCTTTCAGATACCCACCAGAAGGCTGCCGATATCACCCTCAAGGCCCTTAGGGCCAATGGTGGAATCTATATCAAATTGGGCCAGCATGTGAGTGCTCTCACATACCTCCTACCCCCGGAATGGACCGACACAATGATCCCACTCCAGTCTGAATGCCCTGAGTCATCTATGGAGCAGCTGGAAAGGCTGTTCCAAGACGATCTGGGTAAGTCCATTCCTGAACTCTTTGATGAGTTCAGCGAAAGACCCATTGGAGCAGCCTCTTTGGCACAGGTTCACACGGCCGTTTTGCGTGGAAGTGGCCAGCGTGTTGCAGTAAAGTGCCAACACCCAAGTTTAGCTGAGTTTGTGCCGTTGGACATTCTGCTCACAAGTACTGTGTTTGATCTTATGGCCAAAGTGTTCCCTGAGTACCCTCTCACATGGCTGGGTGATGAATTGAAGTCTTCCATATACGTTGAATTGGATTTCAGAGAGGAGGCGAAGAATGCCAGAAAAACAGACTTGTATTTCCGTCAATACCAGGACCTCACCGCTCTGAGAGTACCGCAAGTGTACTCTGCACATAAGAGAGTGCTGATCATGGAACACGTGCCTGGTGCCAGGCTGGACGACTTAGAGTATTTGGACTCAAATGGAATATCACGTGCTGAAGTTGCTGGCTGTCTTGCTCACATTTTCAATAATATGATTTTCACATCGGGGGTGGGTGTTCATTGCGATCCTCATGGTGGAAACTTGGCTATTAGATTGAAAGGTGATCCAAAGGGATCAGCAGCGTTGCAACCGTCATCTGGCTATGTGTCACGCGCTTTAAACTACTTGACATACCCAATTACCGCCCCCATTGGTTACTTTATCTCTCTTTTCCCTCATCATCACCCTCACAACTTTGAGATCGTCCTTTATGACCACGGTCTCTATAGGGATATCCCTCAACAGATGCGTCGTGACTATGCGAAATTTTGGCTGGCCACCATGGATGGAGATGAAGAAAACATGAGGCTTTACGCTAATAAGTTTGCTGGTATTTCAGACCGCCAGTTCCCCCTCTTTGCTGCTGCCATAACCGGCAGAGACTTCCAGCATGCTTTGGGTGGGGTCACCTCTGCTCGTGACGAGGGAGAGACAGAGAGGATGTCGCAGGCCCTGATGACGGACGGACTATTGGTCGAACTCATGGGAATATTGGCTTCCATCCCACGTATTGTGCTTCTTATTCTCAAGACAAATGATTTGACTCGTAATCTAGACGAGTCTCTACGTAATCCGTTGGGAATGGAGCGCACCTTCCTCATTATGGCCACCTACTGTGCCAAGACTGTGTACAGTGAGGATACGGAAATCAACGAAGAGCATAATAGACGGTGGAGCTTGGGTTGGATAGAGGGACAAATGAGTGCATTGTGGAAATATTACAGAAGGGTGAGCCAGTTGACGGTGTTTGATTTCATGTTGGTGTGGGGAGGACGTGGTCGTGGCGGTGCGGAAGCATCATCGGCCCAGCGTAATGAGGTGGCTGGTGATATAACTGTGGCTGGTGCAGTAGAGGGCACAATTACTGAGATCATCAGAGAGGAACAAGCAATGAGGGGCAAGTTACTATAAGATCTCTATTATCACTGAAGGTTTTATGCTATTTGTGAGAATGTGGGGGACAGAACTTGGTACCTGGAATAGACATTGATACCTGGAACAGACAGGCAGTGTCCTAAAGCAGATACCAAGAGTGGATGAGAGACAGAGAGAGCAAGTCAGCCATAGAAGTCCTATATGGTTGAGATTAATATTAGTATGGCTATTCAAGAAAAGAATAGGAGAAACAAGTAAACACCCAGGGCCTATTCATTCTGTTAAAGTTTTGACATAGTTGTATATAGGAATCAAATATATGATTGAAGGTCGTTAAGGTAATCAGCTAGGCACATCACTAGTATATCCAGCATAGGCACAGGTGTTAGATGGTGACAGATGGTGATAGAAGATTGATTGACGGTACTTTCAACTCCATTTTCAAACTTATACCATCGACTGTGAATTGGTCAAGTATTTTGATCTACTCTATCAAAGACTTCTTCTTCCTTATTGTAAATATCTCTTCCCCTCAACACCCCAGCCTGGATTCCCTAGCTAATCCCAATTAGGCCCCATTAGCATGAACACGACCATATGCCCCCAAAAGTGGAGGACGCGATATAGACGTGTGGCTTGACATTTTCCGACCGATTGATTGGAAACTTGGGAGTGAAGATTTATCACTAGGTTGAATCAGGATCATTTGTCATGCCAAGTCAGTTGTTTATGTACTCAACTACAAGTACCACAACAGCATGTCTTCCAAAGGTCAGTCCGCCACTGGAAGCCCACCAGATACAGATATGGTACAAGGCAATGCGGGCATTCCCATAGGAAGAACGGTGGACTATGATTCCCTCACACAACCAGAAGCTGTGGCTCGTTTAAGACAGCTGGAACTAGAATTCAGAGACTTTGAAAAGTCCAGTCGAGAACTTGAAGAGGCGTTAGAGGATGAGCTCGAGAACGTGTCACATGAAAGAGCGAGCATCGCGGCAGACCTGCAAAGGGAAAGGGCGGAGGGTGACAAATGGAAGCAGAAGAGCATTGCCTTGGAACTGGAGCTCAACAATGTGATCGAGAAGAATCAAGCTATTTTTCAGAGGTATAAGAAGGAAGTGGAGGACAATAAAGGCAAGCTGGTTGAAATTGAGGTGCTGAATGATAACTATGAGCAGAATGAGAGAATTGTCAGGAGTGCCCTAAAAGATATTGAAGAAAAATACAACGGTGTACTTGAACAGAATGCCATGCTTGAAAGTGAGTTGACTATGAGAAATGAGCTGCTCACAAGAGATCAGCTTACCAGGAGTAACCTGGAGAACACAATTAATGACTTGGAGGAGGAGATTAGAGTGAAAAACATGGAGATGCGGGAGGTGTTGAAGTATAACAATTTGAAGAAAACCAGCAGAGTCTCAAGGTATACGACTCCACCCGTCGAGAAGGAGTTCTCTGACAATGCGGCTGTGAAGGACGCAGCCACCCACACCAATCTGGGATGGTCATCTAGGGAATCGGGAGCTGGATCTGGAGCTGCCCATGCTGCCACCTCTTCAGATGGTGTCACGAGACCACATGATTTACAGGCTTTGGTCGACAAAAGCGCAAGTGTTAGTGGGATAAGCAGAGTGCATGCAATTGGGGCAACTTTAACGTCGGCAGAAGTGGCACAGACTGACATAGGGGAGAAAATCACAGGCACAAGCATAACAACCGCAGGCAAGAACAGCAGCCTCGAGGAGTTAAGGGTTTCGAAAAGTAACACTAAAAGGGTGTTTGTGGATGGAGTGGAGCGATTCAACTTTAACAGAAGCGAGGGGGAACATAGGAACTTCTCCGGTTCTTCCTCAGGATCAAGGAAACGAGACTTCCTATTATCAAAGTTTAAGATTACCCATTAATAGGTGAAGATTGGGGTAGCTAGGTGATAGCAATGATGTAATTATAGATGTATGTATACTACGAACTACTTAATGGATTATAATGATAACGAGACAATACTTGCCAGGTTAACGATGATGATATAATGTTTTGTGAAGATGTAAGTGAGCATATAATGGTGGTGAGAGTTGGTAATCGGCCGTCTCCCTGGACCGTCTCCCTCTATATATATCACGATTAAGTGATGCACTACCAAATCAAGACAACTACGATTACCCCATACTTTCTTGGCGATATCTTTTATGTCTCCATCTAGTATATATCCCACACAGACTAATGGAGACAGAGTGAGAGTCCAGCCATCCGAAGCATCAATACAACACTGATTTTCATTTCCCCTTTCAATCGGTGCAAGAGTATTTGCAAGAGTTCTGGAGTTGGTGATCAGTAATGTCTGGGATCCCTTCACGTACTGGCACTCCTCTGCATGCCAATACCGATGGGGGCACCACCGCTACACCCAATTGGGTTAAAGGAATGCGTGGAACTGTGAATTCAGACACAGCCCAGGTGATAACGGCAACTATCAACACGTTTATCGAGAAGGATAAAAGTGTTCATGGTGAAGTGGCGGGGGCCATGCCTTCTATAAGAGATAAGACTGCAGAGCTGAGCGGTAAGCTAAAGGAGAGGAACGAGGGAATCAAGGAGGGGCTACGCAAATGCAATGCCAGTCTGGAATGGTTAGATGATTATTAGGGAAGAGTGGGTTTATCCACGATTAAAGACGGAGAACGGCCATTGTTTCTAAGGAGTTGTACAGTCTCAAATGGAGAAGCAGTGAGTGATATAGTGGAAGATGGGTGATATAGTGGGTGAAGGGTGATCTCACTGTTGTGGAGGGCACTACACTAGCTTTGCGAGTTGACCACAACAACTGTATATTAGATTAAAGCTACAATATGAAAGATTAACACGGAATGGGAATACCATTATATATTTTGGGAACGTTTGTAGTGAAAGTGCATATAATCGTAGACGACAAATACTCGCTACAACAGGTATACAGAGAGATCAGGTGTACTTACTAGCCACACATATATACACAGCCACTCAACAATGGAGCGACCTAACTACACAGCCACTCAACTATAGACCGACTCAGCTACACAGCCACTCAAATGTTAGTCACAGCCACTCAACCCTAGACCCACTCAGCTGCTGACTCTGCCAGGCTCCTAGCACTCGCTTCTTCTTTCCCTTCCCCCCTCCCAGCATCGTATACTTATTGGCCCATGCACGCCTGTAAGCTCTCAGCTCCAAGCTCTCCACAACAGACAGAGCCCAGCCGACCGAGCCCAGCCCTTCCGTCCCTACTGTGAGTCATCCGTAGTAAACACACTCAATAGCTAGTAGTACACCCACAGGAGGAGCATTAAGATCCACCTCACCATAACTGGGAACATATTGTCACCCCAGTTATCTCATCCATCTGAAGAGTAAAATATATACAGAAATACTTACAATTATCGCGTCATTCTCAGAATTCCAAAAGTATAATTTTCATCATAAATAAGATCACCTAGGCCAGGAAACCCGCTCCCCAAACTATCGTGTCGAAATTCCCTTCCCTTCCCTTCCCTTTCCTTTCCTTCCCAAACCCTCTTTTCCTCCGCTCTCCACACTGGGCCCTCCCCTCCACGCTGTGCCTTCCCCTCCACTGCCCTCCAACCGGCCCTTCTCTTCACTTAACTATGCGCCTGCTCCTCGTATCTCCACCGCGGTATACCCCACTAAAAAGTCGTGTGCTCTGCAACGTTTTCGGCCTCTTCACTGTGAGGTGCGCGCGATCTGTCGAGGCCCGATAACGGAGAAGGATGGAAACACCGTGGAAATTAGTCACATCAATGAGTGAACCAAGTGGAAAAAAAGTAAACTCTGGTTTGACCGAGGTAAATACTCAATAGAACAATAGAACAATAGCACTGAAGCGCATTGAAAGGAGTCGGAAGGTCCATCTGTTCTATTTGGCAAGATATATCATTCAACAGTGCCGCTGAACAACTGACATAGTGGTGACTCAGATATCATTGGCTGTAATCGATTTGGGTAATCAACTTGGGTAATCAACTTGGGTATTCTTCACGGTAACTCTATACATTCCTCTACACAACAACAACCAAGTCCAGACATCTTGACGCAAATATCTTGAGCCAAAGACCCCCTCTTGATCATGTTGCTCAAATCAATCAGGCACGGCGGAAGGCTACAGCCTGCTCGTATGCAAACCCAATCCCCATCGGTGCTTCTCCTCACCTCCTCCAAACATACACCAGCACCCACCCCAACCATGAGGTTTTCTTCTTCAACTTCCGCTCTGGCCTATAAGACGTTGCACCGTAACAAAAAGCGACCACCTCTGCCAACGCTCGACACCCCAAACTGGTCGGCCAACTCTGCTGTTTCATCCATTTTGTATGAGACCCCGTTGCCAAGCAAGGCTCCCAAGAAGCAGCACGTGCTCAACTGTCTGGTGCAGAACGAGCCAGGTGTGTTGTCCCTTGTTGCTGGAACTTTGGCCGCCAGAGGTTTCAACATCGATTCCCTCGTTGTGTGCAACACCGAGGTTAAAGACCTCTCCAGAATGACTATCGTATTGGCCGGACAGGATGCCGTCATCGAACAGGCCAGACGCCAGATCGAAGAGCTCGTGCCAGTATATGCGGTTTTGGATTACTCCAACTCGGAAATCATCAGCAGAGAGCTGCTATTGGCCAGAGTGTCATTGCTTGGTGCCGAGTACTTCCAAGAGCTCATTGCTCACCACGCCAATGAGGTGGCCACAGACAAGTCCGTTCCAGAACAGAGGTTCCACCCATCCAACTTGCCACCTTCTGAGGC
Source organism: Kuraishia hungarica (assembly GCA_030567555.1). Classification (NCBI taxonomy): domain Eukaryota; kingdom Fungi; phylum Ascomycota; class Pichiomycetes; order Pichiales; family Pichiaceae; genus Kuraishia; species Kuraishia hungarica. Next base: position 96,540 of record JAJLSL010000032.1, on the reverse strand, counting down.
TCTGAGACAGAAATACCTCCATTTGGATGCCATCACCAAGCTGGCCACTCAGTTTGGGGGCCGTGTTGTGGATATCTCTGACCGTAACTGTATCGTTGAGCTCAGTGCCAAGCCATCTAGAATTACCTCTTTCATCCAACTCATTCAGCCATTCGGTATCCTTGAGATCGCCCGTAGTGGTATGATGGCATTGCCAAGAACTCCTTTGGCTTCTGATGAGGAGGGTCCAAGTAAGGATGCTTCTGACGTTGTTGATGTCAGTCAGCTTCCACCCGGTTGACGGTATACTCCATCGATAACGAGGGATGACGAGTCAAATTCTGTATAGTCTTCAAAGAACGAAGTTATTTAATAAATCTATATTACATACATAGAGAAGCGTTAACCATTTACCAGTTGTGTATTTAATTAAAATGTCGCCATAACAAAAATTGTAGCAAGACATAAAACATGCTGAGTGCACTACACCCCGACCCTTACTTACCCAGATGCAACAATAACCCTAATAAAAACCACCCATAACATCACACACTAAGCAATAAGTAATGTTATCCAAAAGAAAAAAAAACACTCATACACATTCTCTAATTTGTATTACTCTTCACCTCTTTATCTCCGCACTTCCTTTACCTGGAACACCATCAATCTCCATTTCACCAAAGAAACAGCTCACCTTCAAGTCCACCAAGGCAGAAATACCAATAGGCGCAGACCCACTAGCAAAGACTTGCGCTATAATCTCTTGGAAAAGATCTACATCTGTAATCTTGAGAGAAAGATCATCCAGCTGAGACTCAATTAGGATGAAGTAGGTTTGAGCTGCTTCATCGTCAGTGTTATTGAGTCTATCGGTATGGGCCTCTCTCCAGTCCGGGATGTTCACACTGCCAAACTTTTCATCTCTATAGAGCAAATCTGCGGTTCCTCTAATCTCAGAGACATTAAAGCTCACTTCCAAGGACTCTGGCAGTTCCAGGAAGATCTTCAGGTCCCCAGCAATAGTGGGGTCTCCTGAAGGATCAGTGAACTGGAATCCTATATCGTCCATGGTTACATTCTTCAACACACTGTCAAAGAGGTCATAACCATGGAGATCGAGGGATATGGGGATGTTGAGTTTCTTCAATAGTGACGATACTCCAAGTGGCAGGTTCTCCAGTTTGGAGGTGATTACGTTAAAGCTGAGGGTCTGGAATTGAACTATCTGTGCTATAAATCTTGATAAAGGAGAAGATGTCACGAGAACGCCCTGGTTTGCATTCATACGAGTCATGTCAACCCCCGTATTCTCTGGACATTCTGCGGTGAGCTTCTGTGGAATACCATCCACGGTACTACTGATCGATATGTTAAAGTCTTGACTATTTGACACCGAAAACCCTCCTGTTTGGAATTCCAACACCTTCAGTTTGGGTGCCCCATTACAATCGTCAAGCAACAAGTTCCAGTCAAGAGAAGGCATGTTGAAGTTGAAGGGAGGAAGACCAGGATAAGCAGCCATAGGGTTGGTTACCTCAGTATTGAAGGAGACATCAACCCCGTGACTGCTATTTTCTAGCTGGTTTACATGGAAATCAAGGAAACTCACAGCAGGCACCACAAACGAGGTTGGCAGATCAATATTCAGAGGAACCTTGATCTTCAACACCGAAAGGAAAGTGTTCTTGTGATGGATATCGCCTAACAGAAGCTTAACAGAAGCATCTCCACTGAGCTTGAATAGTTCATCTGGAGCGGTAAGAAGCCTCTTGATTATACGGAATATGCCATCTGTGTTTGGATGGATAGAGAGGAATAACCGAAGAGATGAGGAGGCATTATGAGATACTGCAACATTGAAAGGAGAAATGGAAGCCGATCCCAAGAATAAGAAGGGGTTTTCATCACCGTCATTTTCGACGTTTTTCTCTCCCTTATGATTATTGGCAAATACCTGGATATCTTCAAGGGCCAAGTTGACATTATTCATCATTCCTCCACCAACCTTCATTACAGTACCAGCAAAGGAATTATGGATTTTATTATAATCCACATTGGTCACACCGTCCACAATCAAGTTGACGCCGTTATCGTCGAATCCGTTGAAGGAGACAGACTGCACGTCAAACTCAACGCTCTGCTCTACAAAATGTTGCATTCTGGGTCCCATATACACAGCTATAACAAAAGACGATACAAATAGAAGAAAGGATATGCACAGAACAGCCTTCCATAGTAGCGGTAGCTTCGCATGGGGCGTGTCAAGGTGAGAATCTTGTTCCTCATCTATTGAAGAGTAATGAGGAGGAAGAGAACCTCCAGATGGTGTTGGTGAGACTGAGCGAAGGTATGAGTGGTGGGGCTGTGGGTGATGGGGGTGTGGCTGGTTTGGCTGAGGATGACCCTTGGCAGTTGAGGAGGCAGACGGGAAGCAGGAGGATGCTTTTAAATCAGATGGGGTATTGGCCACCATATTTGACGAACCGGATAAAAGCGGAGCTGTTTCCGAGGTGGCCAGAGGTGTGATTTGTTTGGACATTTTGAATTGTGGGTGGTTGTGGGGCGGTTGTGAGGTGGTTGTGAGGTGGTTGTGAGGTGGTTGTGAGGTGGGTGTGAGGTGGGTGTGAGGGGCCAGTGATATGATCGTGAAGTGACAGTGGAGCAATACCTCTACTGTTTGAGTAGCGTGAGAATGTAGCTGGTGGGTATATAATACTCCAAAACGATATGACACCACCTATTATTTGACACTCGTTGGTGGCAAGCTGTGATCCGATAGTGTGTTTGTGTCAGTTTGCTGGTATGCTTATCAGTCCAGGACTATCGAGTATCGAGTACCGACTAGCCTACACTGTTTATAGCAGAAGTAAAAAAAAAAAAAATACAAAACAAAACCCCACACAAATTAACTATGGGAAACCACGCAGCAGCGGCTGAGACAGCGAGCGAGACAGCGGCAGGGAAGAGATGAGGGAGATGAGGGAGATGAGTCGTGGGTGTGCTAATTCAATATCCTAATCGGGAAAGGTCTTTCTCTCTCTTTCTCTCTCTCTATTTTTTTTTTGAGGTGGAATTTTTGGGGAAGCTTACTTACCAGGATGATATATTATATATTGGAATAGTGGATAAAGTATAATCGTACAGTTGTTTTGGGTACTTGTAGAGTCTATTGTTTTTGGATTGTTAAAGGTTTAGGAACGGAACAGATTTGGCCAATTAACGCAATTAGAGGAGAGTAATACTGTCATTTCGTTAGGCAAAGAACACTTCAGCATATCCTTGCATAGACAGAGGTATACATATATACATATATCACATCATATCGTATCATATCATATTGGACAGGTGTTCATATTAGAGAGGTGCTTAGTAGTGTCCACTTTTTGAGGATGCTTTATTTAATTGGTCTTGGTCTCTCCTATGAGACGGATATCACCGTCCGCGGTCTCCAGGTGGTGAAGAAGTGTGCTCGTGTCTACCTTGAGGCATACACATCTATCCTCATGGCTGCCGATAAGGGGTCCCTTGAGGAGTTCTACGGAAGAGAGGTCATCCTTGCAGACAGAGAATTGGTGGAAACTGGAAGTGATATTATCTTGGCCAATGCCCAGGAGGAGGATGTTGCCTTTTTGGTTGTTGGAGACCCATTTGGAGCAACCACTCACACAGACCTCGTCATTAGAGCCCGTGAGCTGGGCATCAAGGTTGAGGCTATCCACAATGCCTCAGTGATGAACGCGGTGGGTGCCTGTGGATTACAGCTTTACCAGTTTGGCCAGAGCGTTTCAATTGTCTTCTTCACTGAAAACTGGCGTCCAGACAGTTTCTACAACAAAATCATGGAAAACCGTAGGATCGGTCTCCACACATTACTCCTGCTGGACATCAAGGTGAAAGAGCAGAGCATAGAGAACATGGCTAGAGGAAGACTCATCTATGAGCCTCCGAGGTATATGGACATAGCCACTGCTGCCCAGCAATTATTGGAGATTGAGGAGAAGAGAGGGGAACAGGCATATACTCCAGATACTCCATGTGTTGCTGTGTCGAGGCTAGGTGCTCCAACACAGAGCTTCAAGGCTGCAACTTTGAAGGAGCTTTCCGAGTACGATGCGGGTGAACCCCTCCATACTTTGGTGATGCTTGGAAGACAAGTGCACGATCTTGAATTGGAGTACCTATACCAGTTCACACAGAGTCCAGAGAAGTTCAAGGAGGCTGTTGTTGCTGACCAGGAGTTTTTCAAGCCTGCTCCATGGGTTCCACCTGCAGAGGATGATGATGATGATGATGATGAATAGATGCAGATGTATAGTTTCAAAATAAAATACTATATTCCTGTATGAAAATAATCAATAACTAGAGTTGAAAACAACAAAACATAAACAATGAACCAATAACCTTAATGAATCCCACTCCCCACACACCATGCTGTACTAGATAATATATTAATCAGCGATATACAGCGTTATAGTTGTGATACAACATGCGAAGCCACCACTATCTTACTTCTTCACCTAGTCTCATCCAACTACTGCTAATGCAACTTCACCTAAATGCTTCACCTGAACGCTTCACCTAAATGCTTCACCTGAACGCTTCACCACTACTAATGCTACTGGCACTGGTACTATCAAACCCAGAGTCTCTGGATATGGTTGTCATTCTAATGCCATCAATCTCCACTTCTTTATCACCGGCACCGTCTCTTTCAAGGTCCGGAACAATGGCTCTTCTGTATCTCTGCTGAGGCGTCTGGGGCAGTGAAGCAGTCGCCTCATCCTGTGGCTTGAGATAAAATGAGAACACAGCTGAACCGATAATGATTACAAAACCAAACCATGACAGTATACTTGGAACATGGTGCCATAAAGTGACATCCCAAAAGACAGCATACACGATTTGGGTATAAGAGAACAGAGCCAACCTGTTTGCCTTCTCCAGTTGGATACCAGCAGTTGACAAAAACTGCATTGTGAAACCTGATAATCCAATAAGAGCAAACAGAAACCACTGGTGGCCGGTATGAGGTATCTGAAAACTGAGAGATGGTGTCAACAAGATAGCGAAAAAGGAGACAACGACAGAAATTAGAGCAAACCAGGACACCGAAACCAAGGGGTGTGCCTGGTGTCCAATGTGTCTAATGATGACAGTTGTGCTGGCACCTGACAAAACACCAAACACAGCAACACATGTAGCGAACAACCTTTGTGCTGGGTCGGTGGTCTCAGCTCCATCATTACTCGGCACATCCACCATGAATTCGGGGAACATGAAGCTTGGTCTGGCGATGAGTAATACACCACAGAAGGATACAAATCCTGACATGGCCTCGATCTTGGTGTATCCCTCGCCTAAAAAGAACCAGGCAAGCAACACAGTCACCGTGGGCCCCAAAAAGGTGATGACAGTGGCATCTGAAACGGTGAGATAGGCCAAGGAATAGTACATACAAAACACCCCAATGAATCCACAGACACCTCTCATGATAAGAGCAACTCTGATGTTACGGGGCCCCCATGGAAAGCCATCAACCTTTGCCCACCACATATACGAAAAACTGCAAGAAAATGTAATAAGCATTCTAACGAATAATAGCTGCAAGGGATGAAGCGGAACGTCAAAGCCAGGATCCAACTCCAGCAACTTGCATGTCACCAGCATAGTTGATCCAAACAACTGTGATATCAGGATCAAAAAGATACCCCTGTTTGGATATATTGTTTTAGCATATGTTGCTCTCCATCTACTCGTAATGCTATTTTGGTCGTCGTACAAATCCCTGGTTGTACTCATGTCATCCCAGTCAGTGGTTGAACGGACTGAACTAGGAGAGTCAACCATTAGGTGCTCTGCTGCCCCATCGAACTTATTCATTTTGATTCGGTATTAGACTGTTTTGCTGGATCATATAGAGATCACTTGTTTGATCAGTCAAATATGTGTGTTTTTATTGTGCTGGAGCGAAACAAATTATGTTTTGCTGGATTATTGGTGGAGGAGAGATGGAAATCTCCTAACGTCTAAAGGCAAAACAGAACCACTAGCTTTTGAATGTGAAGGGAAAGGAAATACAGCTCTATCGCACACTGGGTCTACCGCACACTGGGTAATACGCAAACAGTGTAAGTGATCAAGTTAAAACGACTGTCGAAGGAATACAACAATGGATATAAATAATTATTATTAAGCTAATCTTCACAATTAAGGAAGAGAGCAATACAAAAGCAAAAAAGTACCAAACAACCCCTTCAAGCAAAAGAAACCCTTAAAGAAATTCTTCTCCCACTTCTTTCTCTATATGATCCCTCCCCACTACAGGTAATAGGCGGTGGAACAATTGCTGCAACTGCAGTACTGTGCATGAATGACACACACACCGTGTGGAGACCCAACCAAAACCATACACTAAGACATGCTATGACATGTAATTTAGGCTCCTTCTTTCCATTCACTCCTCCAGGAATCCACACTGTACGAGGACCCACATTTCCCGTATCACCATCACAGCATTGCGTACCATATAACCCGCTGCACTGCTTATCAATCACTGCATGGAGATACAGTAACACACAACAGTTAAGCTAATATACCCACACTGTGTAGGCCCAAAGGGAAATGTCATCATTTGCCAGGATAACAACACCACCTCCAGGTTTGCACCACCTGCCAAGGGTATGTATGTATGAGTTTAGTCAAAGGTGTGGTTTAGTGAGGTGTGGTGTGGTGAGGTGTGGTGTAGTGAGCAAAGTGAGGCCCTTCGCAAGGGGGAAAGAATACTGAAAAATCCTCGTGCATCGCATGGTACGTCTCCATATGCAAGTTTCACTAACTAACGTATGTCTTGTCATGCCGGTAATTAAACCGTTCTAGTAATTTCGGTCAGATGACTGCATACGGATTATGTAACCAAAGGCCCAAAGAGGCGACCGTTGAGGGATTAAAATCCCTCCCCACGCATCTACAACGCTACCCATACGCAACAGGCGCTTGCCGTACCGTACGGCTTGGTTGGCTGGGTGGAATATACAGGCAAGCAGGGGGAGGAAGGTGGGAACGAGGTGGAGGAAGGCAGGAACGGGGAGGAGGAAGGTGGAGGCAGTAGACAACAACATAGATAAAGGGAAGGAATAGTGGGGAAGTGGGTCAATGGGCACTGGGCAATGGGCAATGGGCCGTGGGTCAATAGCGCAACGGGTCAATGAGGCAATGCGTCAATCGGTTAAAGTATCAGTGAGTCAATGGGGCAATGGGCTCTTCTGCTTGAGCTACTTAGCTGTATATGTTTATGGCGGGAGTTATTGCCTTAATGAACTTTTCACTTAATCAGGGAAGATAGTAACTCCACAGATGCATAAGCAGTGTGTCACTGTACACTGTAGATGTCAAAGCAATATTGATTGATGTTGAATATGCCAGTAGGAGCATTGGTATGCATACAGTTTGCGGGATTTGAAAGAGGGGTAGATGAGAGAGAAAGGCACCACGAGACAGACTGAACTGGGGAGCACCTGCTATGGTTTCCAGAATGATTATTGGCCGCCCGCGCACACCAAACACACACATCCCTGACCGTTCAGTGGAGAAATCATGCATAGCAACTACTCTTTAGCTCCAACTACTCTATACCTCCAACAGCCTCTGTAAAGTGACCACATCTGTAAAGTGCCTCAATGTTCGGAAGTTGCTATTTAGGGGAACACTTACTTACCATGTCGCCTATCTGTCACCCACCTCTCTGTCGCCCATCTCTCCGTCACCCACCTCTCCACTTTCTTGCATAAACCTCGATTGCTTAAAGACCATGTTTCTCGGAAAGCTTAACCTATCATGGTTTCGTATGCATTTCCAACGAGAGGACCCTCGAACAATGCATCTCCACCGCAGAAGACGGAAACTGGGCTTAGTCACTCCAATGGGTGTCTAGCGCCGTCGTTATTCCTCATATCTATTGTGACAATTACCTCATTCATATTTTAGAACAACAACAATGTATTGAATGGTATTGTGCACACTACAGTACGATATTCTGGTATACTTGCGGACTTGTCAAATGGTGGTCAGTCTAGACGATATACACCTACGGTATACCTTCTTTTTATTTCGTAATATCTTAACGTGTAGTAATACAACTATATATCTTTATGCAAGTAATAAACACCGCAATCAGAATCCAGATATCACACCCTCCCTGGCTGAACAGGCTTCGGAGGGTCCTTGGGCTTGAACCACACTATACAGACGGCAGCACCGATGATAACCACGAACCCGACCCAACTGAGAAAACTTGGGAAATGGTTCCAAAATATCAAGTCCCAGAAAATCGCATACAACATCTGAGTATATATGAGTAGAACATTACGGCTGGCCTTTTCTCTCTGGAAAGAGGCTGTCAGGCAGAATTGCATCACGAACCCACTAATACCAATGAAGGCAAATAGTGACCATTGCCTAGAGTTATGAGGGGTTTGGAAACCCAATGATGGAATCGCTAAAATGCCGAAAAATGATACTACACAACATACAAATGCAAAATATGAAACAGACATCAATGGGTGTGCTTTTGTACCGATATACCTGACAATAATCATGGCACTGGAACCACCTGCAACGCCTACAAGAGCCACCAAGGATGCTATCAGTCTCATTGCTGGATCATCGGTTTCTGCGCCATTGGTACTGTCTACAACACGTTCACCAGGAAATAAGAAACTTGGTCTGGCAATGAGAATCACACCACCAAATGAAATCGCACCACAGATTGCTTCGAGCTTGGTATATCTTTCCTTCAAGAAAACCATGGCCAGAAGACCTGCCATGGGAGGGATCAAGAAGGTTATCACTACGGCATCAGAAACTGTAAGATATCTTAATGAGAAGTATAAACCGAAAACACCAAAAAAACCTGACACACCTCTGGCCAAAAGCAAATGTCTAATTTCCTTTTTCCCCAAGGGGAACTGCTCACTCTTTACGAAGAAGAACATGTATAGAGCGCAACATGCATACGTTATAATCATCCTCACGAACAGGATCTGAAGTGGATGTATGGGCTCATCAAAATCAGGATCGGTCTCTAATAATTTGCATGTTACCGACATGACAGAGTTAAAGAACTGACTGGCAAGCATCAATATCACACCAAGATTGGGTTCTATCTTTGCATCATACCACCTCTGTAGGGATCCAATTGCGATAACGGGAACAGATGAAGTCAGGGTCAGGGTATGGGATGGTACTTTGTAAGCCAGATCCTCGCTTGTGTCTTCTCTTTGGAAAACATCTTCACCACTTCCTTCGGCATCGATGTCATCGATGTCATCGAATGTGTCGAGCTCAAAGTCATTAATGTTGAGAAGATGCCGTTGTTGATCCTCGGTGTGTGACATTATGGGAAGTGGTGCTGTTTAATGTATGTAGATATAGATATATAGATATGTATATAGATGCATGTGTGTATGTGTATATAATCGGAAATTGAAATATGAGTTGCTATTATGGTGTATTATGAATGTACTATCACTTCTTAGGTGGTTTCCCTAAGCAAACCGTTAATCGCTAGAAAGGCTCTCTGCTGAATAAGTAGCGTGGAGCGTATTGTAAATGCAGGCCAAGAGGGCTTTGGACGTAGCTAAGCTTTCTGGAACTATAGGCTACGACGTGAAAGAAGGCTGTAACCAACAGTAGCTACCAAAACAACTATGGAAACTTATTGTTACAAGTATGAATAGTCCTCTAGAACTTGTTTTTGAATCTGATGGAAAGAGAGGCCCTACCGTATTATTTATTGCTCTCCAGCTGATCTCCCTACTCAACCAGACTGTGCTATGCGCTACTATGCGCCTTCCCGTATCGACATAGAAGACATGACATGACGTATAGAAATTATAATGCCTGCGTGAGCTTCGCCTGCATAAGTCAGAAGAGCCGTCTCCTGCTTTATTGTATGGCAGGTTTTGTGTGGCGGATTTGGCATGGTAGGTTTTGTACAGCAGATTTTGTATGGCCGTAATAGTAGAGGCTAAAGGAGATTAGACAGCAGGAGGGTGGGGGAGCAGAAGCGAGAAGAGGAGGAAGGAACGTGCATTGACAGAGGGGCATAGGGTTTGCTTTGAATGGATTGATGGCTGGTAATAGTGGCTGGTGTAAAATGTGGGTGAAGAAGGTATGGTGTGTGTCACCCAAGAATCGAGGCGCTACACTTCTTGAGTGCCCAGCCACACCTAGCTGTTCTGTGTCTACCGGCCTGACATATCGTAGTGTACACCTCAAGTCTACTTGCTGCCAGGGTTGCACGTATCCAACCCTCTCTGCCTCCTCCTTGCTGTCCCCTCCTTACTGCCCCCTCCTTACTGCCTCCTCCTTACTTTCTCCACCCCCCTTCGTAGCCCCACAGCGGGCGTCCACTAAACAAATCTGCAAAGTGCCAGAAAAGAACGTTTGTAGCTGGTGCGGCGCGCGCCTGCAGCTCCTTCTCTCACTAACGCGCATCATATCGGTGCTAAAAACAGACACTCTGCAGGAGGCTGGTTTTTTACATTTCTACATCAAAACCCATCAGTGATAGAACAAGTGCATGGGGCAGACATTATTTTCCCAAACGGTTGCATTTCACACCTCAAGCAAGCATAACCCTAGATGTCTCAGCAATAGTTGCTTACTTGGAATCGTCATTCCCATCTCCTTGCTGTTTCCAGTCACATGTCCAGCCTCCTCAGTGCGAATCGGGCAATATGCAAGATCCAGCCAGATCATATGGTATGCGAGATCAGGGCCAGTGCTTGGCAATGATGCACTATAACGAGTGAACCTACTTTCCAGCCATGCCATCAGATCAGCCATGTCCAGTCATTCTCGGTGTCATCTGCTGGGTTTACATGCCTGGCCATCGTCCAATATGGTTCCAGGCTGAAACACTCTTCAAGATGACATGCACGCTGTGCCTGTCGAAGGGACGTACGTACCCGTGATGCATATCGAAAGGAGGCGAACCGTACATCATCTCGATCTAGTCAGATCGGGGTACAGCTCTAGATCAAGGCTTGCTTTACTTGATCTGGATCTTTAATTGTCAACCTCCCCTGTGGTGTATAAATAAATTTCGATTCCTCCATTCTTTTCTGTCATCATTTCTTCTCTGCTTTTTTAGTCCAACCACCCGTCTTTCGTTAAGAGTGCTTATATATTTTGCCTCAACCTTTGAGTGCTGTTTTTTCACGTTTGAGACCAACTCTCGTTCATTCTTTTTGACCAACTCACACACTTACGTTAATAACTCTACTCTACTCAAAGAGCATAGCATCATCATTTTCGTTTGCACTATCACACACTCATTTAATACACTCTCCTTCAGACAAAACCAACAATGAAGTTCATATCCCTCCTTTCGGTGGCTTCTCTCTTCGCCCTCTCTTCCAAGGCTAATGCCTTCGACATCGATTCCCAAGACAATGTCGTTCTCTACTGGGGTCAGAACTCTGCTGGTAGTCAGCAAGATCTTGCCTACTACTGTGAGTCTGATGCCGTGGATATTGTTGTCCTTGCATTCATGGATGCTTTCCCTGGTGCTTCCCTCCCAACTATCAACTTTGCTGATGCCTGCAGCGAGACCTTCGCCGATGGTCTCTTGCAGTGTTCTCAGATTGCCAGTGACATTCAAACATGCCAATCTCTCGGAAAGAAGGTCCTGCTTTCCCTCGGTGGTGCCTCTGGAGCTTACGGATTTTCAAACGACACCGAGGCCCAAACTTTTGCTGGTACCCTCTGGAACATGTTTGGTGGAGGTTCTGCCTCTGAGCGTCCATTCGGTTCTTCTGTCGTTGACGGTTTTGACTTTGACATTGAGAACAACGAGTCAACTGGATATGCTGCTCTTGCTACAGAGCTTCGTTCATACTACGCTCAGGACACCTCCAAGCAGTACTACATTTCTGCTGCTCCTCAGTGCCCCTACCCCGATGCTGGTACCGGTGACATGTTGGCGAACGCACAGGTTGACTTTGCTTTCATCCAGTTCTACAACAACTACTGTGAACTCAGTGGCGAGTTCAACTGGGCTACCTGGGCCAACTATGCTACCAATACCTCTCCAAACAAAGACATCAAGCTCTTCATCGGTCTTCCAGGTTCTGCGACCGCTGCTTCGACTGGTTATGCCGAGGTCTCCGAGGTGGAGTCCACTCTTGAGACAATTGGTAACAATGCTAACTTTGGTGGTATTATGCTCTGGGATGCTTCGCAGGGTTTTGCTAACACCGTTTCCTCTGGTGTCAACTACGTCGAGGCCCTGAAGTCTATTTTGCAGTCTGTTTTCGGTGGTGACTCTTCGTCGAGTGCTTCTTCGGCCTCTGCCAGTTCGACTTCATCGACATCTACCACTTCGACCTCATCCACATCAACCACATCAACCACATCTTCAACTACTTCTACATCAACCGCATCTACCTCCACCACCTCATCTACCACCTCATCTACCACCTCATCTACCACCTCTTCCACCACCTCTTCCACCACTTCTTCCACCACCTCCTCCACCTCTACCACCTCTACCCCTTCTTCCTCGACTCCTGCTGAAGTGCTTCCAACTTCTGCTGACGAGGACAAGGGAGCCAACCCAGACACAACCACCTCTATCACGCCGGCACCAAACACCACCACTGCTCCATTGACTACCCTCACTACTCTCACCACCTCATCCACCACCCAGGCTGCTGCCACCACTGCTCCAGCTGCTACCTCTCCAGCTGCTGCAGGTGTTCAGGACTGCTCTTCGCTCTCTGGATCTGCTCTTGCCAACTGTCAGAACACAAACTTCGCCAACGGTTACTACCTTGGGTCTGCTACCTCCTGCTCGACTGATGGTCAGATCGCATGCTCTCCAAGTGGTGAGTTTGCTATCTGCAACTTTGGCAGCTGGGTCAACATGGGCTGTGCCGCTGGAACCACTTGTTATGCTTACGACACCAACGGTGAAGTTGATGTTGGATGTAACTACATCAGTGGTAAGCCAAACCTCAGCAAGAGATCCGCCAAGGATGTTGTCTCTGACTTTTTGAGTGGTTTGAAGGACCAGTTCGTCAAGAGTGCCGAGGTGAAGGAGGTGAGCTCTATTGCTTCCCATCAGCACACTCACAATGCCGGTGTTGTGCGAGATGAGAAGTGGATCACTTCCAAGCACAAGCACCACAATCATTAAATGATTGACACCAACTGGTAATGACGACACGCAATGAAAAAAGGAACATAATAGGAGACAAAAATGGATAATAGAGATTGGAAGAGCAATGAACGAAGAAAGTTAGAAATTGTAATCTTACATGTCACCAAAAAGGGCATATATGATTCAATTGTATTTATCGATTCCAATCAATTAGTTGATTACTTAATTTAATTTTTAAAGTTATTTGAATATATTTGATTTTTACAAATTTAACCAATTCCAATTTTTATTTTGTAAGACGTAAATTAAAGTTTAAAATTAAATTTTATTGAAAAATCATGAGGATAAATTAGGATTATGGATAATGATAAGCATTTCTGTTAGCTTATACAATTCGACGTTTTGCCATTGATAATATTCTCTCCTTTCGCATTCTATATCTAGAACTTTTATATTTCTAATAAAACAGTTTCCAAGCATGAATTCATTAATTATACAAGATACTCCCATTAAGCAGCAAATATTACCAGGTAGGGTGAAGCAAATAGGCGTAAACCCTTGAGCGTACTTCCTCAGTTGCCTTTTCCTCTTCGGGGAACATTGGGCCCCAGATGCGCATTTCCAAGAACTCTGGCTCAAATCCATATTCCTTGCAAGTTTCAAAGAACTCCAAATCTTTATGCAAAAGGTGTGCTCTGTGAGGTGAAAATACCACCAAACATTTACCACCACTCTTAGGGATCAGCTTATCACCATCCTTCTTCAGTGGGGCAATTAGCTGTTTACAGTTTGTAAGAAGCTTCAAATGCTCAGTGTGGTTGAACACCAGATCACTGAGAATGAGAAGCTCAAACCTCTCATCTTCCGTTCCCTTCAGTTCATCCAAGAGTGGAGTGGCATCGTTACCCCAGATGAGACCCTCTGCTCTCACGTGGGACTTGTCTTTGATCAAGTCACAGTGGTCAATATTATACTGGATATTCTGAAGTAAATCTGGATCTGGGTAGTCAGTGGCAAACACATTCTTGGCATTGTGTATTCCGCAAATCAATGAAGGCAATGCTGCTGCTGCACCGAGCTCCAAACAGTTCTTTCCGTCTATAAGCTCTGGATGAGAATCCAGATACTGGGCGGTGAACTTTCCTGCGTTCCAGAGGAGATGACCCCACAGAGGCGATTTTCCCACAAGACGGAGGACGATTTCTTTTTCCTCTGGTTTTTGGTCGCCAACTCTCTCATAGGTGACAAAATGTGCTTCTGGTGGGGGAGGTCTAAAATCTTCTGGCTCTTCAAAGAGACCTCCTTCAAGAGAGAGATCGTCTTCGGAGTCCGACATTGTGGTGGTAAATTGATACAAGGATCAAGAGCGATTGACAACTGAAAGTAACAGAGTTCTACCAAGAGAGCAGATGCCCATGCTCTAGGAGAGTCTTTATGTCTATGATGTGCTTGCTGGTGCTCCTCCACTTTATCTCTCTCTCTCTCTCTCTTTCATCGCCATAGTACAGTCTGGAATAGGTAAGAGAGCTGGAAAATTTAGGTCGTGAGTTCACCAACTGAGCGACTCGATCCCATCGGGGAAAGTGAGACAGATTCCCCAAGAAGAGTAGTGCATTCTCTGGTAGTGCATTCTCTAGTAATGCATTCTCTAGTAGTGCAATAACTAGTAGTGCATTATTCAACCCTGGGATTCTCAAACACCATTGTTCTATGACGGAGATGGCTGGGCAGTGTACTCCCCTTTCGGACGCCCGCGTCCGCATAGAAAGGCTGGCTGGTCAAGCTCGGGCCAAAACCAGGGCTCGGAGAGTACACGCAGTTTACGGAAGACTGCCGAAGGAGAGTCTCTGGAGGGAGAACCCAGACGCCGGGACCGGACAGGCATTCCAAGGCAAGGGCTACAGATGGTATTGAGTTGGGTGTCGAGTTCGGCGAGCCATTAGGTAGAGATGACGCCATGGGTACCGCTAGGGGGAATTTCGGAGGAAGCAGAGAGAGAGAGAGCGAGAGAGAGGGTTACTCCCTACCTGTTTCAGATATTCTTTCCCAAAGATATATGTATCCTTATATCGTTGTATTCTCATATCCTTATAGCCTCACAGCCTTAGGCCCAGCCTTATTGTTCTAAAGCCCTACAATATGCGAGCCGACTCCTAACAATCTGCCCCTATTAGCCCTGCAGTCACCTTTTTCCATCCACCTACTTCCATCCACCCTCCTCTACTAACCCATCCCCACCCAGACAACCTTGCATTAAGTCCTCGCCGCTATCGGATTCGGTGCCGTACCCCGATGCTGTCCCCTCGATGCCTTGGACTATCCCAGTGGCCCCATCTCAACCCATGCTAACCCAAGCTAACCCAAGCTAATCCATGCCAACTTAAGCTTGCCCATGCTAATCTGCATGCATATCCTGCACAACACAACCTCTGTTTCCAACGTCTCCGAGCTCTTTCCGGGCGTCTACAGGTGAGCTGTACCGCTAAGCTGCGTGCCTAGTTGCCGGCCTGCCTGCCTTACAATTTGCCTATGCCCTTGCCCGTACCCTCATCCCTGCTCACCTGCCTACCAGAAGGCTTAGCAGCCGTGGGAAGTGTGGGTATCCCAACCGCTGCTATAGCCTTGGCTCCTCGTCCGTACCTCCTCGTCCCTCCTTACCTCCTCGTCCACTACTGCCTATTGCCCGTTGCCCACCGATGGATTCGGCTGACGGGGGTGCCCACTCACATGTTTTGTGAGACGATGCGAGGGAGCAGGGATGGCAGGAGTGAGAAAAAGCACCTTCGCACCCTCGGCAGCGTTGCATGGTGAACGAAGCGCAAGTCAAAGAGGGAAAATACAACAATTGGCCAATTTGTCATTCCGCATGATCATTGAATTAACTGATCTACACGCATAATCCATTGATAATTCTGTTTGTTTTCGTGATATTTTCTGTTATTGTTTTCATTTTCCTTGGAAAGAAGATATATTCACACACAGTGTTTCACTTGCGGATATCGTTCCCTTCTCTCCCGTTATCGACCCGTTTGGCACCATTAGAGTTATCCGACATTACTAGGCGTTGCGGTCGTTGAAGGATTGACTGAAAGTAATTGTCGTACAGCTTGTAAGAATTTGTTGAGGACTAGTAGGTTTTTTGGTGACCATAATTATCTATATATTGAAGCGTCTCAGCATATATATATATATATACATATATATACATAATTATTCAGATTGAAGGGATACCACAACCACCCATCGGCCATCCCTGTGTATCTTTACCCCCCCCTCCCCAAAAACATCCATACATCACACAAAATAGCACAATACTACTTTGACAAGACGTCGATCATATAACACCACCCCTACCCCCAAACACTACAATCTACTCTCCCACCAGCACATCATGTCCTATCAGAGACCTTTGAACAATGCGAACCACGCTCCTGACTCTCGTCTCAATGACCTCCTTGATGCCATCAAGAAAGAGTTTGAAAACCTCTCTCACGAGACTTCTATCTACAAAGTTCACCAGGACGAAGTAGAGATGAAGTTCTCTCAGCAGAACCAGGAGCTAACCAATATCCGTAACACCGTTTATGAGCTTGAGGTTGCCCACCGCAAGATGAAGGAGGCCTATGACGAAGAGATTCTGAGACTTAAACAGGAAATTGAAAGCAGAGACAGGCTTCTTCAACAGCAGCAGCAACAGCAACAGCAACAGCAGCAACAACAACAGCAACAACAGCAACAACAACAGCAGCAGCAGCAACAGCAGCAGCAGGTCCAGCCCACCCAACCGGGTCTCATTGACCGCCCTCAAAGCCGTGGTGCCGCCCCAGGTGCTGCCCCTGGCATGAAGTTTTACCCACAAACACCCCAGCAGCTGCCACCACCCCAGTTGACTGCCGGTCAACCAGGTCCAAGTGGTGTTGCCCCACAGCTACCACCACAGCAGTTGCGCACTTCCCCCAACGGTGGAAGCAGGCAGTTCAACACCAGCCTGCCACCAGTGACACAGCAGCAACAACAGCAGCAGTACACACCAAAGCCCGAAGCAGCAGCTGCTCCGCCAGCTGTTGCCGAACAGCAACAACAACAGGCTGCTCCACCGGGTTTGGCACAACAACCTCAACTGGCCCAGCAGCAGCCACAGCAGTCTGAGGTGCCTCCATCTGCTGTAGCTCAAGCTCCTGTTTCCCAACAACAAACTGCTGAGTCGGCTGTTGCCGCACAGGGTTCCAAGCCAGCTGAGGAGACTTCCCAGACTTTGGCATTGAGAGCACAGCATAACAAGGTGATCCCCAACTTCTTGAAAGACCTCGACTCTTACTCTGTGCTGCCATTTAAGAAGCAGCACTCTGAGTACTATGTGCTGTACAACCCAGACCTCCCCAAGAAGGTTGATATTGAGCTTGTTCACTCTTTGGACCATTCCTCTGTTGTCTGTTGTGTGCGTTTCTCCAAAGATGGCAAGTACCTCGCCACCGGTTGCAACAAGGTGACCCAGGTGTTTGGTGTTGAGACTGGTGAACTCGTTGCGCGTTTGAGCGATGATTCAACTGCCAATGCCAACGGTTCATACGACACAGACACCGGTGATCTCTACATTAGAAGTGTCTGTTTCTCTCCAGATGGAAAGTACCTCGCCACTGGTGCTGAGGACAAGCTGATCCGTATTTGGGATCTCAGCACCCGTTCCATCATCAAGGTGTTGCGTGGTCACGAACAGGACATTTACTCTTTGGACTTTTTCCCAGACGGAAGCAAACTTGTTTCTGGATCCGGTGACCGTACCGTTCGTATTTGGGACCTGTTGTCTTCCCAGTGTGCTCTCACCCTCTCAATTGAGGATGGTGTCACCACTGTTGCTGTGTCCCCAGACGGTAAGCTTATTGCCGCTGGTTCATTGGACCGCACCGTTCGTGTTTGGGATGCCTCTACTGGTTTCCTTGTCGAACGTCTGGACAGCGAAAATGAGAGCGGTAATGGCCACAAGGACAGCGTATACTCTGTTACTTTCACACATGATGGACGCGAGATCGCTTCCGGTTCCCTTGACCGCACCGTTAAGCTTTGGTCTTTGGATGTCAACAGCGGTTCCTCCCACCAGGGTGCTGTGACTGTAAAACCAAGCAGCAACTGTGAGGTTACCTATGTCGGCCACAAGGACTTTGTGTTGTCTGTCTGTGCCACTCCTGACGATGAGTTTATCCTCTCTGGTTCTAAAGACCGTGGTGTTATCATCTGGGAGAAGAAGACTGGTGAACCACTCTTGATGCTTCAGGGTCACCGTAACTCCGTTATCAGCGTGAGTGTCAACCAGTTGTTGAACGGAGGTAACGGTGGTTTCTTTGCCACTGGTAGTGGTGACTGCAAGGCCAGAATCTGGAGATGGAGCAGAATATAAGTATAGAGAGGAGATTACTGTAATGAAGGTAGGTTGACGTTGATATTCCACGAGGAATCTTGAAAAGCTGGTTATGAATTCCCTTAAAATTGTGAGTCTTTACGGTGAATGGAAGAAGGAGAAGAAGAACAAGGGTGTCAATTTCTTAGATATGACGGGGTTTTTGGAGGATCTACGATGAGAGATGTGGTCTTACTAAAGGAGGTGTTTAGTGTGCCTTGTTGGATTATCATCCCTCCACCAAGCTGCCATCCATCAAGTAGTGGTACAAGTTATACGATGAGCATTTTTCTCTCTATGTAATGACCTTTGTGACATACGATCCATTTCGCTTTTGTTTGCTTTTTTTTCTAACCCTCTTTGTTGTTGTTGTTATTGTTGTTTGTTTGAGTCTTGTATCGACTATCTTTTTTATTACTTTCTATTACTTTCTTTTTTGTTTAAGACTCTTTTCTATATTTGCTGTATTGATTTTTGCTACTGTGAAATATACGCTGTATTATTTGAACTAGGGCTACGTAGGGTTTATCAGGGAGAGGATCAATAGGACTACCATATGGTTATGGTGACTTCAACGCTGACAATGGCCAAGATTACGACATTGGTTTCAAAGTAGGACAGACAGATAGACAGAGATTGTTTCGAGAAAGTATTTCCAGAAATATCACTTACAATCCACGTCTTTTAATCCACTTCTCCTCTATCCTGATTGTCCTCGCCATCAGCTGCCCCATCTGCCGCACTATGGGGGAGTCGTGGAGTGGCCTGCCCAAGAGTGAGTGCCATAGAACTCCCAATTTGGCAACTATTAGCAAGGGCCATTAAAGGAGCGCTATTGTGTATTGCGCGACTTACAGTGGGAACAGTGGGAGCTGAGCGGTGAGTTCTCTTGAACAGCACTACGGAGCAATTACCGAGCGTTGCGAAGAGAATTTGGCACCGACACTACTGGATTTACAGTGATGGTTCTCACACTACTGGTTTTTTCTACTGGTTTTTTCTACTGGAACACATCACTGGAACACACTACTGGTTGGTGCACACTGCTAGCACCCGTCACTGGCTAGCACCAATGGCACCCTCTCCTTGCACTCACACTACTAGTAAAATACTCTCTAGTGTCTCATAGTATAGTGATGCCCCTGCCTTAACCGCTGCAGGCTTCGACGATGAGCTTTGGTGCTCGGAGAGTGCTGGGCAAGCGATGGGCTCTTTAGGCAGGAACGACAGACACGACGACAATCACATTTTGGATGGGATTGAAAAGTGAAAGGGGGAGAGGTATGTATATGATTGTGTATATAATTGATAGTGTGAGAATACTCTTTGAAGAATTACTTTTCGTTTGACACTGTTACACACCGTTCCATAATGAGTGCTGCTGCTGTATACCACGCTTCCTGCACTGCTCCAGTGAATATTGCTGTAAGTACGAAGAAGAGGAGATGAAGCAGTAGTGTGATAGTTGTTGTGTGATGTCCCATCCCATCTATACTAACAAGTTATAGACCCTCAAATATTGGGGTAAGCGTGATAAAACACTTAATCTCCCAACCAATTCTTCCATCAGTGTTACCCTTTCCCAGAAACACCTTAGAACCCTCACCACTGCCTCATGCTCTGAAAAGTTCATTGAGGATACCCTTTGGCTGAACGGTTTCCCCCACCCAATCACCAGCGAGAGAACTGTGAGCTGTTTGAAAGACTTGAGGTTGTACCGTGCTGAGATTGAAGCTGCTGATTCATCTCTCCCTAGGATGAGTGAATGGAAGCTTCATATTGTCAGTGAGAACAACTTCCCCACTGCTGCTGGATTGGCTTCAAGTGCTGCTGGTTTTGCTGCACTTGTAGCTTCTATCGCCAAGCTCTACCAACTCCCACAGACTCCATCGGAACTCTCTGTAATTGCAAGAAAGGGATCTGGATCAGCCTGTAGATCGCTGTTTGGTGGATACGTTGCTTGGGAAATGGGAGCCCTTGAAGATGGCAGTGATTCTCGTGCCGTTGAAGTTGCCAAGAGGTCCCATTGGCCAACGATGAAGGCATGCATTTTGGTTGTGAGTGATATCAAGAAGGATGTCCCAAGTACCAGTGGTATGCAATTGACTGTTCACACCAGTGATTTGTTCAAGGAAAGAATCACCACAGTGGTTCCTCAGAGGTTTGTGGAGATGGCCGAGGCCATTCGTAATAGAGATTTCCCTCTGTTTGGAGAGCTCTCCATGAAGGACAGTAACTCTTTCCATGCTGTGTGTTTGGATTCATACCCACCTATTTTCTATTTGAACGATACTTCAAAGAAGATCATCAACTTGATCCATGCTTTGAACACCGCTTATGGTGAAATCATTGCGGCCTATACGTTTGATGCCGGTCCAAATGCTGTTATCTACTACGAGGAGAAGAATGAGGCTACTGTTCTTGGTCTTGTGCATAGCGTATTCCATAAGGTTGATGGCTGGAGTTCAATCCATGAGTCTTTGGCATTGCCTGAAAAGTTCCCCAAGGAGTCCATTGACACAGAGGTTTATAAGGGAGTTTCTAGAGTTATTCTCACAGAAGTCGGTGAGGGTCCACAGGAGAGTGATCAATGTTTAATTGATGTTCTTACAGGATTGCCAGTTGGGAATTAGGAGACATGCAAGATAACTGATGAATGACAAGTGCTGGGATGAGATGAGATGTGATAAGCTTAATCGATCACGATCTCGGAGGCTATGTAGTATAGGTGTAATTCAAGGAGTTGCTAATAAATGCCATTAAAGCAGCAGAAAAAAAGGTGTTGCAGAGTCCAACGAAAGACGTGTACATGCACATTCCATTGATAATAATATAGGAATAATCACAATACACACTGCCTTGTGCTAACCACCTACAATAGATTAATTAACATCATACACTCTAATTTATTACCATAAGAGGTCGCATTACATTTAACTACACTACTTGTTGATAATATTTTCTTACTCTTCTCACTCTTAACAAAATACTCATCACCAATAATATAGTTCTTCTCTTTTACTTCAACAGGTTACTGTATGCTATCCGGTTATACTCCCCTTGTCCTTCCCTTGTGCTTCCCTTGTGCTTCCCTCGTGCTTCTCTTGTGCTTCCCCTTGTCCTCAGCCATCTCCTCCTCATTATATTCGCACAAGCCGCCCAAATTAGTAGGCCATCCACTTTTAGGGCCCCTACTGTTAGGGCCTCCACTGTTAGGACATCACATCTCTTCCCCTGCTAATTGTCTCCCTGCTAATTGTCTCCCTGCCAATCGTCTCCTGCAAACCGTCCTCCCCACCTTAACGCGTCTTGTTTATGTTTGTGTTAAATTTGTCACTGAACTACCCACCAACTGGCTTGTTCCCCACCGCCATCTGCCCTTTTCCCCTGCCCTTTTCCCCTGCCCTTTTCCCTCTGCCCTATTCCCACTCCCGCTTTGTTTGTACGATCCGCTTTGTTTGTATGATCTGCTTGACTATGCAGAGACGCGTGCTTAATGCGAGGAGCCCTCTGGGAACCCTAACAGTGCGCCAGGTCTCGTCCCCAGGACCATCAAGAGACCGCCCTAGAAATAGAATTCAAGACTAGAACAAGGGAGGACAAGGATATCACTCAATTTTTTGTACTGGCGTGTGTTTATATCACCATATCCATTATTATTTTTGTATCAGCGTGTGTTGATATTGCCATATCCATTGTCATAGTGGTATACCACCTGGAACATGGCCCTTGGTGATCAATCGGAGCAACATTATCTAACACCCTCACCGTTATAGGCATATCCTTCTCTACACATTCCCACACACTCCCACACCCTCTCATACCCCCACTATGCCACCAAGGAAAAGAACAACCACCACTGCTGATGCCGGTGACGCCAGTCCAGCTAAAAGGACAAGAACAACAAAAGCCGCTGTTTCTACTGCTGCTGATGTAGATGAGACAGACACAAAGGTGGATACTTCACCTGTAAAGAGAAGAGGTAGGCCTAAGAAGACGGAATCAGTGGAAGACACTCAAACCAATGACCCACCACCCCAAGAAGTAGAAGAAGAACCCAAGAACATAGCAAGGGCGAAGGCAACCAAGGCAACCAGGAAACCACGGGCTTCAAAGGGAGCTCCTAAAGCTGCCACTGGTAGTTCAGGGTCTGCATTGATCCCACTTGATGATGCTGCTACACAACATGAAAAGGAGATCCCCGATACGGAATCAGCAGCAGCAGCAGCAGCCACTCTCATACACGAGA
Source organism: Kuraishia hungarica (assembly GCA_030567555.1). Classification (NCBI taxonomy): domain Eukaryota; kingdom Fungi; phylum Ascomycota; class Pichiomycetes; order Pichiales; family Pichiaceae; genus Kuraishia; species Kuraishia hungarica. Next base: position 73,755 of record JAJLSL010000032.1, on the reverse strand, counting down.
CGGGGAAAGCGACTCCTGTAAAGAACACACCAGCTAAGAAAGCGCCCAAGAAGCAGACCCCTAAGAAGACACCCACCACCAAGAGCACCACCACCACCACCACCACCACCACTGATTCACAGGATGTGACAGTTGCCCACAAGCCAGTTGACAAAATCCTTGTTGACAAGAGTGATAGTGCGGAGAATATCATGAATAACAATACAACTGCTCAAACAAAGAGAACACAACCAAAGTCTGTGGGTGAGATGACTAACAGGTTGGGGGTCAATAGACCAGTGTTGTCTCCATCCAAGCCCAGCGCTCCTTTTACCAATAAAAGGCAATCCGCTGTAGGAGGGTCGGCCGGTTCCGTGTCGGCTCGTTCAGCACCTGTTCGTCCAGTAGCTGCTGGCTCCTCAAGTATTATTGCCACTACAGCTGCCACTACCACCTCTTCCACACCAATTGAGGTCTCTGGTGAATACAAACTCCCTACTGATACCTCGATTAGTCAGTTATTTCTCAAGAAGGATATTCGCCAGCTACATCATCTGCTTAATGACATGACCAATTCAAAGACAGAAAGGGTGTTTTCTGACTATAAGAATGCAGCACAAAAGAGATTTGATACAAGTGAGCGACTGATAGAGTCCCTTACTACGGAGATCGAGAGACTGAGAGAAGAGAATGGACTGCTGAGGGAGGAGAACAACTCAGTGGTGGGCGGCACTGGTGTTGGTGCTACTACAGTACCGCCATCTGCTAATGGCATAGCTGACAGCATAGCCGATAGTGCTGACACTTCTGATGACATTTCTAAAGTGCAGGTGATTCTCGATATGTTTGAGCTTCTTTCTGGATTGTCATGTGTTGATTTCGAAGAGGATGATGAACAGTTGGTGTTTACCATGAAGCAATCCGGAGAGACTGTATCATTGACTTATAAGCTTTTAGTCAACAAGTCCACCGATAAGGATATTCATGAGATTGTCTATTCTCCTCTTATTGGAGTTGATGATGAAGAGGATGAAGAGGAGCTCGAGAGACTTAACAAGGTGCTGCCTGATTATTTCTTGGATAACCTCACGTTCCCATACAATACGTTGCGGAATTTCTTCACTAAGATCTCTCGTTCTCTCAGTAAGAGGATTGACGAATAGGGAAGGAGAGTATGATGACTATGGGAATTCCAATGAGAAGTAATATGGGAATATCTATTAGAATAGAATTCCTATGAAAATCACTATTAGAATGATACGTTTATGTAGAATAGTTTATTTTTTGACCCTTCTGTTTGTATATGTATATTTAATAAGATACCCTAGAATAAAGTAGGAGCAGGTCAGTGATACAATGATATAAATATATTCTTTGTATTGTGATATTCTGTGTCTTTGAGATCCTTTAGATCTTTGAGCAATCTTCGTTAAAATATATTACACTCTTATCATTTCTATACAATGCTGAAACGTCCAGTACCCCTACTCCACTCCACTCATTTCAATGCAACACTAATACTACCATCCTCGTTCTTCACCACCTTCAATGACTTGAGGATATCCTTCTGGTTCAATGAGGCATTCTCCTTGGCCATCTTCTTGATAACTTTATAGAGGTTTGTCTCTTCACCGACATACGACGTGAGATCTTTCTTAGACGATTTGGTCTTGGGGGACTTGGAGACCTTGGGGACCTTTGACTTCTCCTCCTTGGTGGTCTTTGACGACTTCTCCTCCTTCACCTCCTTTGGCTCCTGTGGAGCAGCCTTCTGGGACTCCTTCTTGTTATAGTTATTGTTATTGTTGTTATTATTCTGCTTCTTTCCTTTATAGAGAGCCTTCTCATATTTCTCGGCCTCTGATATACATGAAGTGTGGTTCCTGTAGTCAGTTCCCTGGAAAGTGACCGAACAGTCGATACAGCTGAAGTAGGCACCATAACACTGTCTGGTGTGCTGGTCCAGCTTCTTCTTCACCACCGTGTCATTGCAAACCTCACAAGAGAATGAAACCATTATAAATATAAATACGAATATATAAGAATATATAAGCGTTACTATATAATCCTCTAATCATTCATAGATATGAAAAATAAGTACACCACCAACCTTAGAAAAGTAACGAAAAACATTTTTCATTTCCCTTTTGGGAAGGCGATGAGCTTCCCGCAGGACTCCAAGGGGAGATGGGGGAGGGGGTTGGGGAATTTCAATATATTTCGATGCACAAATTGGTAATATATAAGTATTTGGAAATAAATAATATATACATATACATATATATAAATATGTAGAAGTATCTGCCTATTTGTGAATATTGATTAAACTATCACTTTGTGGGTCTATAAATATTCCAGTTCCTACTATTGTATACCTCTCTGCCATTAGATCCAATCTATTAGGTCCAATCCAATAGGTCCAATCCAATAGGTCCAATCCAGTAGGTCTAATCCAGTTTTTATTATGCTTAATTCCTATATACATACACAATAATAACTAGCTGGATCTTTGGTGGTGGCATCATACAGGTGGCATCATACAATTCATCTTCCCCATCTAATATCATATCCTGGATGTTTTGGTCACTTTCCTCAACAGTTACCACCCATTAGCTACAGTCACCACACATTGTCTGACTCTCCTTTCATCCTTGGAACTCTTACTGGTTCCCAATTTTCATGCTCATCACTGAGACCTTGTAATTTATAATATTCCTCTTTCATGTCCACCTTTCTCCTCCTCTGCCTTGAAAGATCAAGTGCCTGTGTCTCATCCAACTCCTGAACTTTGGCATCTCTTTGCTCATACCGCACAGCTGTGAAGTTTGATAGAAGAATAGACGCCAACACCACCGAACCAATCATGGGAATTCCCAAAAATAGAAACGAATTTTTCTTAACTGCCTTTTGGTACTTGCCCATCATTGATTTGTCAAAAATCTCCTGCTGTCTTTTGGACCGAAATCTCTTTGTCTGGAAGCCGGCCATTGCGTGGGTATTTGTGGGGTGTAACTAAAGTGGAAGTGGTGATTATTCACTGAATGGTTATATGAGCAGTAGGCACTATTGGCCCTGTAATGATGAGTGTAGTGGGAAGTGATATGTAGATGGACTAAGCCAAACGTGGACGGGTCAGTGGATTTCCTTGCTTATATGTGTAATGGGTCACCTGTACTATGATAAATATGCCTATGGTATGGTATGCCTCTGGTAGTTTCCCTGAATTGGTGGCAATAGTGAATCCTCACCTTACCACTTCACTTCCCTTTAAACTGTCTCCCCTCCCTCACTCTATAGAATATTTTACTATGGCGACTGAGTGGAGCTCGGGCTCTGTGGTCTGATGAGGATGGTTCATGCACGACTGAAACTTACGGAAAGCGCAGGCGGGTCTTATCGATGTGAGGCCCAGGCCCCAATGCGGGGAGACACAAAGAGGACACAAAGAGGACACAAAGAACTGGGGGAGGGGGGAAGGTCCCTTCCGTCAGACAAGGGAGCAGTGGAAGAACGTGGAAGAACGTGGAAGAACGTGGAAGACGTGGAAGGGCGTGAAGGAGGTGGAGCAGGTGGAGCAGGTGGAGCAGGTAGAGGGAGATGAAGAGGTGTTGAGGGAAGTAAGAGTGGCCACAAGGTGAGAGGGAGAAGAAGACAAAGGAGGGGAGCTGATGAACTTGAAGTGGAAGTACTGTAGAAGACCACACCGAGAGAGACAAGAAGGTGGATAAAGCGGGTAGGAAGTAGGATACAGAGAATGTGCCGGAGGGAGGGGTAGAAATATAACAAATGTCGAGCATATAAACAAAGACAGCACTGTGTGGAAGATATATACACATATGTATGTTTGTGTTTAAGTATTTCCATTTACTGTATTGTCATCGAAAATCTGTTTTCATTGGTGTATGATATATTACATGTAGCATTCATATATATATCTGTATATTACATGGTGGCAATCACAATCACCTGCCATTTAATCTTCATTGCCCAATAATCACTCAACACCACCGCCAGTTACCCCGAACTCGCCAGAATCGTTTTACCGACCATGAGCATCCGGTTCATCATTTCACTTAGGATGGTTGGTATCCGCCCCATCATATCACTTGTCAATTAGTTAAGAAACAGATGTTGGATTAGTCCAGCCGGTCTTTTCATCCCACCCATCATCCATCCATTCTGCAAATGGATAAGTTGAAAGAGTTCTGACTTTATCATCCTCACCGATCAATCCCCTTGCCTTTTGATCATCAATCATTCCTTGGAGATATGGGTCAAGATGATCACGAAGCAATTGGAAATGTCTATACTTGATAATCTCTTCTGGCGCTTCATACATGATCTTATGCAATAGGGAAGGAACATGGGGTTCATTCTTCATCTCTTCCAAAGTGTAAAAGACCGGATGGTTGGAGAAGATGACCGCGCCTGTCTTTGGTAGTTTCCTCAACGCCTGTCTGTCTATTCTCACTTTGAAGTCTGTAAGAGGAATGGTTGCTATATGAGCCTTTTCCTCTTCAACAGTGGCATTTGGGTGTTCTCTGGACCACCCATAAAAATCACTACAGTTCAGCTCGTAGTCCCATACGAAATGCCATGAAGCCCTTTCAACAGGCGCTTCTGGTTTGAACTTGGTGAACCACCTTTCCATTGAGGGCTTGAGCTTGGTGGTGTAGTAGGGCACTTTTGTATGAATGGCATCAAGAGCCTGGCCCATGATGGGTCTGATACCAAACCCGCCACCTGGGAATGCAACTGCAGCACCCACCAGATAGTTCAAACCGTCTTGTTCATTCCTACCCATAATGTAGAAGTCCTCTTTGGAAAGCTGGGCAGTGTAAACCAACGGGTGCTGTTTGAGTGGATAAGTCATATCAAGAACATCTCCGGTGAGTTGGTTTTTAAGAATGATTCCTTCGGCGGGATGATCATCTGCCGTGGCTTCAGAAGTGGTAGCTTCAACTTTGGTGAACAACAATGGATACCTGGTCATCATATGTTTGGCCACAATCTCCATCAACTCTTTACAACTCTCATATCCTTCTGGACTATACCTTAGGAACTCATTCTTGCCGCTTGCCATTATTTCAGGGTCATAATTGTCAAAGATCTTGGCTTTCTCCTTCTGGTATGACACATAGAACCTATCCATATCAAGCCAATGGTTGATATCCAGCTTGAAAATACTCATAGTCTGGTGGTAGGGAAATCTGAAGGGTCTCCATGGTCTGTCATTGTAATTGTTGATATCCTCTGGGGTGATATAAAGAGGAGTGATCTTGAGCACTTCATCTATGTCTACCGGTTCCTCTTCGTCTTCCCCGGAGTGGTAAGCCGACTTTGCCTTCACTCCAACAGTTGCACCACCACCAGATAATTTCTGTCTGTCTTGCCACCTTTGGAACTCAGAGTATATTGCTAATCCTATAGGAACACTCGCCAGGAGGCCCAAGGCAACTCTATTATCGTTAAGTGTTGTCAGCATTGGAATGATGGGCAACTCACTTTGCAACGGTTTAGCGGGCCTTAGGGTGGCTATTCCTTCATCTACCTATATATATACTCTCTCATCTATATAAGGGAGATGATATTATTAAATCGTACGTAGCATCCACGTTTCCCTCAACAGATCTTCTATCCACAACAATTTCCTTAACCGGAACCCGCCATATTAACCGTTAGAGGGTGTATCGTAGACATCGATGTTATCTGTCGCAGATTATTTCCTAATTGGGCTTATCCGCCTGCAGAGTTCAATCTAGCGAGGGCAATAGTGAGGAGGAGGGGTCTAGTCCATCACGATACCATTCAGAAAGCCATCAGAAAGCTATACACTATATTATAGCTGAAAATAATATATACAGTTTCTATTGGAATATGTTTCTCTAACTTCTTCCGATAGTCGTAGCGATGATACCGCTAAAGAGTGGGTCCCCATATGTCTCTGCGATCTCTTGGGAGCCCTGCTATCCTGACAATGGCATGGAAACGGAAAGAGTGACTACAAAGGGTAACTGGCGGGTCCGCTCCGTAATAATGCGGCACTGCACTACCGGTGTCAGAACTTTGGGAGAAGTGAAGTTACTAGCGACGTCAAGGGAGCCGGAGCACCATAATTGTTAGTGTACTTATCAATTATTTTTCCGGATTTATCCTCTGTATCATCGTCTTAGCTCTGCTTGTATCGGAACCAGCAAAACCTCCTTTCGAGGAAATCTCTAAGGGCTCAAATCCTTGGGAGCTAAATCCTTGGGAGCTAAATCCTTGGGAACTAAGGATTTTATCCTTGTGAACCTACTGGAAACTAAAGGACCGAAAACATTCTCCTTGACAATCCATAGAGTGAGGACCCACACAAGTGTTTCCGCTTTGATGAATAAATGAAATCTTGTTGGGCTTGGATCCTATTTCCCATTTCCCATTTCCCATTTCCAAGTTCGCGTTCTATTTCACCGAACAGCTGTCCGAGGTCTGGCTCATATGTTTGCACAGAGCCACACACTTGTATATAAATGTACAATCTCTAACAACCTAGATGCAGAGAAGGCCAAAGAAGGTGTGAGAAGGAATTAAATTCATCACAATTGCCTACTATCCCTACCCTACTTAGTGTGGTTCAATATCGCTGAAACCTGTCGACAGCAAGTTTGATTCTCCCATGCGGTCTCCTCTGCAGCCTCCTCTGCAGCCTCCGACACGGCCTAATGGTGATCAAATCTGGGACGGCGGCGAGGGATTTAAGAATATAACCACCAAAGAGGCTCAGCTTTTGCCACCATCTTGTGTTGACATGTGTTTCATTTTGTTTCCCGCCGCACCCATTGACCTGTGATATTGAACACCGCAACTGAGCCGTTGCAACAGCCCCACCTCTATGACACCGAGGTAGATCATCAATCATCCGCAGGGTGTCGGAGCGGGTATCTCGCACAGTAGCCGCATATCTCGGACAGTCTCCTGCCCCTATTGGGTTCTAAACTATCCGACCAACCAAGGCTCTGCACGCCCCACGCAGTGTCTCGGTTCATTTCCATCCCAAAGGGAACATCGAAGTGTACAATCACCATGCGTATATCTGCGTATATCTGCGGGTATCTGCAAGCATCTGCAGGCACCTCCAAGTTTTTGTAGGTATTTACCTGTGCATGAGCTGCGAAAGCACGGGAGGTGATTCCTCTACGTTATAATGCAGGGATTAATATACTTGTGGGATTATATGACGTTGATGTTAATATGTGTTCAGAATATCAATTTTTGGATTCTGTGAAAATATGTATATATGTATAACCCTTTCCTTATGAATTGTAGACGTATATAATCTCCAATAGATGACTGAACCTTTACCTGACTGCCCGATTGACTCCCCTGTAGCACTCCTTGCATCTGGTTTGGTAATACACTAGCATGAACATAGAATCACCATTCACAGAGGTGGAAGAAGCCCAACGTGAGTTGGACTTCATCCACACTGTCCAAACATCCGTTGAAGCAAATACTGAAGACAATGTCCTGACACGTCTGGCTACTCTCTCGAAAGTCCTATCGGATAAATCTGCGGTGGACGGTGACGCGTATGCAATCGACCCTAATGATTTTGAGCTGGCTAAGGTACTGGAGAATCTTACCCGAAGATCATCCCAGCAAGGGATCGCACTCAAGTCAACTGGTGTCGAACTGAGGGATGTTGCTGTATTGGGTGATGAAGAAGGGACCTCATTCCTGTCGACGGTCACAGACATCTTTATGGCCCCGGTCAGAGCATCGAAATCCATTGCTTCCAGCTTCAGCGGGAAAAAGAAGACACCGCTCAGAAAGATTATAAAAAATGTCACACTTCACTGTGACCCTGGAGAAATGGTTCTTGTCCTCGGACGTCCTGGTTCAGGCTGTACAACTCTTCTGCGTGCTATAGCTGGAGAACTCGAGCCTTATAAGGGCATTGAAGGAAATGTGTCCTATGATGGCATTCCTCAATCACAAATGTTGAACGGATTCAGAAAAGATGTTGTCTACAACCCAGAACTAGATGTTCATTTCCCTCATTTGACTGTTGACCAGACCCTCCGGTTCGCTATTGCTTGTCGCATGTCTCAGACGAGAGTTGACTCGGCCAGCCAAGAGAAGTATATCACAGCCATGAGAGACCTCTTGGTTACCGTTTTCGGCTTAACGCATACTTTGAATACCAAGGTGGGAAATGACTTTGTTAGAGGTGTATCAGGAGGCGAGAGAAAGCGTGTTAGCATTGCAGAAGCCATGGCTACCAAAGCTGCTGTCTTCTGTTGGGATAATGCGACAAGAGGGTTGGATGCGTCTACAGCATTGGAGTATGCCGAAGCAATCAGAACATCAACCAATCTGTTGAAACAATCGTCCTTTGTCACCATCTACCAGGCAAGTGAGAACATCTATGAAAAGTTTGACAAAGTCATTGTCCTGTACTCTGGCAGACAAGTCTTTTTTGGACCGGTTGAGAAGGCAAAAGTCTACTTTGAGAGAATGGGATTCGAGTGTCCTCAGAGGCAGACAACCAGTGATTTCCTCACTGCTGTAACTGATCCACTGGCTAGGATACCCAGAAGGGGATTTGAGCTTAGAGTTCCAACAACAGCAGAACAGTTCGAAGCTTACTGGCATAGATCCGAAGAGTACGCTAATTTGCTCCAGCAAATGGATGCAAAGGAAAAAGAAAACCGGACCCAAGCCACTCTTGATCTTCTAAAGATCACAGATCAGCAGGAGCGTCAGAAATGGACATTTGCAAACTCTCGCTACACAACCAACTACTTCACCCAGTTGCGACTACTCACCAAAAGAGGTATGCAGCGTACTGCCGGTGATAAATCTTACACTGTGATCAATATAGTTGCCTCAGTCATTCAAGCCCTTATTATGGGATCACTGTTCTTCAATACTTCAACAACTACGGATGGTGCATTCTCAAGAGGTGGTGTCGTTTTCCTCTGTCTTCTTTTCTTCACAATGATAAGTTTGGCTGAGATCAATCTCATTTTCCAAAATCAACCAATTATGCTAAAGCAAAGAGGATATTCGTTCTATCATCCGTCTGCTGAAACTATTGCCTTTCTTCTTAGTGATTTTCCAGTTAAGTTCCTTACATCAGTTGCTTTTGGCCTCGTCATTTACTTCTTATCTGGACTCAAAGTGGAAGCCGGCCCATTCTTCACGTTCTTGTTATTCTTAAACCTGGGTATGCTGTCAATGAGTGGCCTCTTCCGGACAATTGCTGCCGTCTGTAGAACTATTGACGAGGCAAATGCCGTGTCTGGATTGTTCCTGATTGCCAGTGTCCTCTACACCTCCTATATCATTCATAGTCCATCCATGCACCCATGGTTTAAATGGATCTCATACATCAACCCAGTACTATACTGCTTTGAAGCCATGCTTACCACTGAATTCCATGGTAGACATATGGGTTGTGAGATGATACCTCCAAATCCAGGTGCTTTACCAGAGAACCAGGTCTGTGCATTTTCTGGTGCAATTCCTGGACAGACTTATGTTCTTGGTGATGACTATGTACGCGGGACATTCGATTACAACTTTGATCATGTTTGGCGTAATTTTGGCATTGTTGTCGGTTTTGTTATTTTCTTCATCTTTACCAATGCCATGGCCGTTGAATATATCAAGCAAGATTTCGGAACGGGTGACCATCTCTACTTCCTCAGGAGCAAAAAGGCTAAGGAGTTACTTGAGGAATTGGACCCAACTCCTAGCCATTTAAGTGACGTCGAACAGTCCAAGCAAGAAGCTGACACGGTGATCGAAGAGATTGACAAGAGAAGAGACTCTCCCTCAATCTCCTCTCTTGGTGGCCAGAATATCCTAGGTAGTGATGAAGTGTTCAGTTGGAGAGACATCAACTATTTTGTTGATATTAAAGGAGAGAAAAGAAGGTTGCTGGACAGTATTCAAGGCTATTGTAAACCAGGTACACTCACTGCCCTAATGGGAGAGTCTGGCGCAGGCAAGACTACTCTCCTGAATGTTCTCTCCCGCCGCGTGGACGTGGGTGTCATCACTGGTGACATGTTTGTCAACTCACATCCAGTTGATGCTAGTTTTCAAAGAAGAACAGGATATGTTCAGCAGCAGGATTTGCATGTAGCTGAGCTTACAGTACGCGAGTCCCTCCAGTTTGCTGCACGTCTGAGACGTCCGATGTCAGTTCCTGACGCTGAAAAGATGGAATATGTGGAGAAAATCATAGAGATTTTGCAAATGAAGTCCTTTGCGGAAGCTATTGTAGGGGACTCAGGTTACGGTCTCAATGTTGAGCAGAAGAAGAAATTGTCTGTGGGTGTAGAACTAGTTGCCAAGCCTTCTCTACTTCTATTCTTGGATGAACCCACTTCAGGTCTGGATTCCCAATCTGCGTGGGCCATTGTTCAGGTGATCCGCAACTTGGCCAGGTCCGGTCAATCTGTTCTGTGCACCATCCACCAGCCTTCCTCTATGTTATTCCAGCAGTTTGACAGACTCCTCTTGTTGCGTAAAGGTGGTCAGACAGTTTATTTCGGTGACATTGGAGAGGATTCTCAAATTCTGCTGGATTACTTTCAGAGAGGAGGTGCTCGCAAATGTTTGCCTCATGAAAACCCGGCAGAGTACATTTTAGAATCCATTGGAGCAGGTGCTACTGCCTCAGTGACTGAAGACTGGAATGACATCTGGAGGAGATCCCAGGACTATAAGGATCTTCAGGTTGAAATGGATGAAATGCTTGCCAATGCCATCCCTTCAGACCAGAACCCAGTCATTAGTGCGCACGACTACTCGAAATTTGCAACACCTTACTACTATCAATTCTACCAGGTCATCAAACGTACATCTCGTCAGTTCTACAGGGATGTGGTGTATGTCCTAGCGAAGACCAATCTTTTGATTATCGGTGGACTGTTTGTAGGGTTCAGTTTCTGGGACACTCCACATACTCTGATTGGAATGCAGAACACCATGTTTGCCGCCTTTTGCAGTGTCATTCTCACTGTGCCTCTCATCAGTCAGATCCAGTCAAGAGCAATTGCAAGCAGAGAGTTGTTTGAAGTTAGAGAAAGCAAATCAAACACTTTCCATTGGTCCACACTGTTAATCTCACAGTACTTGGTGGAGATTCCATACTCCATTGTGGGATCCACTCTTTACTACTGTTGTCTTTACTTCACCTTGAAAACTGTGAGTACTGAAGCCAAAATCGCAGGGTTCTGGTGGTTTGTATACTGTGTCCTGTTGCAGTTGTATTATGTCTCCTTTGGTCTCTGGATGCTGTATTGCGCACCTGATCTCCCCTCGGCAGGTATTCTAGTCAGTGTCCTCTTTACTTTTGTCATTGCCTTCTGTGGTGTTATGCAACCAGCTCTCAGTGCTCCATACTTCTGGAGATCATGGATGTTCCACCTCACTCCATACAATTACTTCATTTCCAATCTGCTGTCTCCACTGTTGCACAACAGAAAGGTTGAATGTGCTGCAGATGAGCTAGCAGTCTTTGAACCTCCTAGTGGAATGACTTGCAATGAATGGGGTGGAGCGTTTGTGAACTCCACCACTGGATACCTGGTGAACCCAGAAGCAACTTCTAACTGTGGCTACTGTCAGTACTCTGTTGGTGATGAGTACTTGCAGAGCAACAACATCTCCTTTGACGATAGATGGAGAAATGTGGGTTTCTTCTTTGCCTATATCGGGTTCAACTTGGTCTGTATGGTTGCTTTCTACTACTACTTCAGAGTGTCTACGTTTTCATTGACGGGATACTTTGGACAGAAGTCAATTGAACGCAAAAAAGCTAAGGAAGAGAAAGCAAAGAAGACAACATTTGAGTCATGATGGTGGTCTTTCCCACGTGTCGCCCGTTCTGCCATCGCACACGATGTATATACAAATTTTATGGTTTTCTTGTTTCTATGGCTCTTGTGAACGCTTATCATTTTCTTGAGTTTTGACCTTATCTGCAATCTCAATATCAAACAGCTATTACACAACAACTTGTTATGTGAAGATAAGTAGGCAACGCCATATTCATCGTAAGGGTTATATGATAGTCAGGGATAATGATATGGAACTTAATTCTGAGTTTTTTGACTTTGAAATAAATGATAAGCTTGAGCTTTTTCAAGTGATTCTATACTATACCATACGCTAACTATAACTTTAACCTTCTCTTTTGAGTTCTCTTTGCCAAATCGAACCCGTTGATATTCTGAGAATTCAACCTGGCCCCAACAAGTAAGCCAGACTGAACATTCCCCTCTCCTTCAGCCATAAACCTCAAACATTCCTTCGTACCCCTAACACACCATCTTTCATTCTCCACTATTTGGGAACAAATCTCTAAACACCTTTTCAAACCATCCTCTTTATTCTTGCATACATCGTTTTGACCATCTACTAGTCCCAACTGAATGGCAGTCTGATAGTCAAAGTCTTCACCTGTGAGAGCAAGTCTGCTTAGCAAAGAGAGGTTCCCCGTAATTCCTGGAAGTCTTTGAAGCGTGCCGATATCAGCAACTATGCCGATTTTGATCTCTTTGATGCTGAGCCTGGTATCTTCGGTAATCACCCGAACAGTGGTAGAAGCAAGTATATCCAAAGCTAGCCCGTAGGCTACACCATGGACGAGGGCAATGGTCGGAGTGTTGATCCTGCTAGTTGTGCCAATGCAATCTTGGAAGTCAAGGACGAAATCATACAGTTCCTGATGCTTCTGCCTCTTTTCTTCGGCAGACGCCTTTGGATGTGTTGTGAAATGGGCAAATGTCTGACCAGCCTCTTTCACATCCAGTCCAGCTGTGAAGTGTTTGGCAGACCCAGACATGATGATGGCTTTTACTGAGGGTTCATGATCCAAAGCAGTAAAGAGGTCTCTGTATTGATGCCATGTTCTATAAAGTGTTAGTTGATATTCTGAAACCAAGCGTTCTTTTGAAAGGTCAGTATACTCACTCAGATTGGAAAGCGTTAATTGCCTTGGGTCTATGGAATTCAACATGAGCAACCCCGGGAATCGGTACAGATACCCTGAAATGGGTATATTTGGAATAATCTGACTGAAGGAATGACATGATGAGACGTGTTAATTGGATAATATGTTGTATTCAGTGGTTTGAATGTACCTCAAACTCAGTTATTATATATACATATATATATGTATACATATATATATCTCAAATGCAAAAAATGGTAGATGTGTCTACCCCGTCGTCCCTCTCTTTTTATATTGATAGTTCTCCCCACATACATGAATATGCCGCCTCCATGCACCTCAACCTACCAGCAATCAGCACCATGCGGGGTAACCCGAGGAGATATGCATGTGATGTTGGTATATAGTACCTAATGCAGAGTTGCATATTTTAGCTCGTAAGTTTAGGAACATTATATGCAACTCAATTCTTCATGTTGTGATCAATATATACATGCATTTAGTATTTGCATTTAATATACACATCTAATTAATGAAAGTCATGAAAAAACAGTTTCGTAAAGGACAATTATAGCTCTATCGAGTTAGAGTTTCCATTTCTATATATACATGATCTTGCCCGCTGTCTCGCCATTACATGTGGAGTAATCTCTTCAGATATCTCATGATTTCATTCTCTCTTGCCTTCACCATTTTTACTGCATCTCTTCTCTCAAATTTGATGTCAAATAACTGTGTAATTTCGCGTCTATAGCTGTTCACTCTCCTACTATCATCCTCAGAAGCCAACATTGAAGCACTATCGAAAACGGCATCCATGAGGCCCTTGGATAAAACCATTGACATCTCTCTTTGATCAAGCGATTGGCTTCCCTGTCGCTCCTGAGAGAGCCGGAATAACTCATCGTTGTTTATCTTTGTCCAGATCAACAAATTAAGATACTTCTTGAAGTATTCATTCTCTTTCTCCCAAGCCGAGCTGTTCTCCTTCTGTGAGAGAGTACGAAATCCTGATACTCTCTGGTTGGATATTCTATACAGATTGGAGAATATATCATTGAATATCCTTCCCGACAGAGAAACCCCACTAGATTGCATTAACTCGATATACTCGTCCACCTTATGCAGTGTAGATCCTGTTCCTGTTTCGAGAGTGGTGTAATAATGGCTCAAAGGGTAGAATGTCTCCTCCACAGGATTGAACCTGAAGTGAAAATGCCGTGGACTCACTTCTTCTGTTGCAGTAACAGGACATAACGCTTCAGTCCGTGTCTGTGTCTGTAGATATGTCAATACCTTCAGATCTCTACGTAACTGCCTTCTATCAGAAGTTGTGAGAAATGTCCTGAGCTTTTCCGCATGACCAGAATCACCAGAAGATGTACTCTCCTCCCTCAGTGGCAGGAAGCAATCTCTGAGAAGACTGTCGGCTTCAACAATTCTTTCACACTTGACAAACGCGCTCAATATGCCACTTAGAGATACAGTATCCCAGATGAATAATCTATCAGCCAAAGTAATCTCAATGACATTAAGTACAAGAGTCAGATTTTTGTGAGAAGCAAAGTAGTCCAGTAATAGCGATAATGTGGTTCTGTCAATACTGTTGAACATCGACTTCTGCTGCATATCGCTTATGATCTTTCCCACCAACTTATGGTCTCCTTGGCTAATGGCTATATCTAACAAAATATTATAGGTGCTTACATCCTCATTGGCATGGATTGTATCTCTCAGCATTGTATAGTCTTCGACAGTCATTATGTTTTCGTCAGAGCTGTTGTACTGTAGTCTGATCAAGGTATTGGTCTCCTTTGAGCTGAGCTTTAACCTACAGCTCGCCATATCCCGCACCACCCTGAAATAGAACTGAGTGAGTGCTTTATCGTCAAGACGCAGGCCGTTCAGGAATACACTTAAAAGGTGTTCAAAATGTGCTGCCTGTATATATTGGGGCTGAGGTTCTGGGAGATTACAATATGCATCCAGCAATCGTGAGAAGTCAATCCTCCGAGATTTGAAGGCACTATCCCCATATAACTCTGCCAGGAAGACAGAATACGCATCATCAGGAGCCTTGAACCGTTTTCTAGTCATTCTGGTCCACTTCAACTTGGCATAACTTGCGTTGATCTGGTTGTATAGCTTTGCCAGATATAGATTATAATGTAGGTCTTCAATATGTGGTTCGAACTGGGAGTAGGGATTGTCAGTAGAGCTGTGTTCGGACATATTGTCACCGACATAGGCCATGTCTTCTTCCTCGGCAGTCAGAAGCTTGAGTTTCTTGGGTCTCTTATGTTTGTAGTGCCTGTCACCGTATAGGAGGACTTCCCTTCTCAAGGCATCCTGTATGGAGGAAGGAAGATGTGACTGTAGAGCCGCGTCAGTGGAGTTTATGAATGTGTTGAGAATATCTTTTATGCGTGTCTCATTCTCCTCATCCGTGTACTTGGTACGAAGCCTGTTGAGCCAGCCAGCAGCTGCAGTATCTGCTTCCGATGGTTTGGAAGTGCTGATGGCAGCAGCAGTGGTGGTGGAATTGGGTGTTGAAGATGATAGTTCCGTTGAGGAATATGTGTATGTTGCTGTATGTGTGTGTTTATATGAATGGTCACTTTCCTGTGTATTTATAGTTGCTGTTGAAAATCTCTTTCTCAAATTGTTGCCTGCCAGTATTGCAGGTGAAGAGCAGAAGGTTTGTTGTCTGCGTATTCGACCTATTACAGCAGGGAAGCCTCGTCGTATAAACCCTGTCATATTATTTCTACTGTTTGTGATTTCACCATTGAATGGACTGTTTCAGAATGATCATACCATGTTCTATAGGCTATGCAAATGTGTCACGTTCCGGGGAAGATACCACTCCTACAAGTTAAGATGGAACCCTATTGAAATGTTGCATATGAGATAGTCCCATCGATCTATAGACAGGATGATGCCTTATAGCTTCGAGCAAGTACTGCTGTGAGATGTGTAATAAATGACTGATATCAATTGACTGAACAGATAGCTAGTGACTGATCGTGATTATACCAACTGGAAACCCCTGGTCAGCATATTTCTTCCTCTTCGGTTCTGCATTTCTCTCCTCATCTCCCTTGATATAACCCATGAAAAGTTAGTATGAATGCATCTTCACGTATGCATACAACTGTACGTGAGGGAGGCTAAGAGAGTATGTAACTATGGGGATGTGCAGCGGGAGTGCAGTGCACGACAATTAGTCTCTCTATGCAGCAGCAAAAGCACACTAAGAACTACACTAGGTAGTGGGAGGGACCAAAACCTACAGGTGCAGGCTTGAAAAATTCACGACATAGTGAGCTGGTGGTTGAGAGTGAGGAGGTTGGTGAATCTGACATCATTGATACAGGTGGATATGTATGACGTTATATATTGTAAGGAAGACGGGTATATAAAATACTTACATCCTCCATTAGGGAAGACAGACTATATATATTACCCAGTTCATTTCTCAGTATCTGTGTCAGATATCAGTGACGGTGTATACAGCTGGCACTGCATAGTTATTCACCTGCGTAGAGAGTTTATTGGGTTACTACTCTTGAGTGTGATCATACAATTCGGAACAGCATACACCCATTTCACATAGACTTTCACAATCATTCACATAGTTCTCCCCAGTCATGAAGGTTCAACAGCAGGGTATTAATATCCTTGAGAAGACATCTCACTACCTCCAGAGTGGGGTCCTGAAGAAACAGCCCGCATGGTTCAAAGTGGTAGCCAGTTATCCACCACAGAAGGATCTTACCAGAAAAGTGAGGAGGGAGAACCTTGACGCTTCTCAGGAGCAACAGCACTCCAAGAAAGTTGCTAAAAACTCTCTCTACAGCACCCGCCTTCAACCTAAGGACCTCAGGAACCACCTCTATAGAGCACAGAAGCTCAAGTTCGTCGAGGATGAATTGAGACAACTTTTCTACGACCAACATCCATGGGAGCTTGCTGATCCCAAGACACTCATTGAGACAGAGCAGCATGTTGACACATCCAAACTTGACTGGAGCTCCATTCGTCAGCCAGCCAAGAAGTTGGACGGAGAGAGCGTGGTGCAAAGGACACTTTACCTCTTGAAGAACAGTGGAAAGGCAACAGAGGAGCAGCTTTCTATGGTTGACGCTTACGATAGAGCTCGTTTCGAGTACTACCGTGTGAAGATGGAGTTGGAATTGGAAGATCAGGTAGCCAGAGAAGAGAGTAACATGTTTGGTGCTGTGTTTGGCCTTACCCCTATTGAACACGGTGTGCAGAAGGAGCAAGAGGTTCTTGAGAAATGGCGTGAGGATGCAATTGTTGCTGCTGAGTTGTTGGCGGCCAGATCTAAGAATAGTGGCAGTGGCGCTAAATGGCTCGAGGACTCCCAGAGCGGAGATGTTTCTGAGGATACTTTGATGGAGGAGCTGGAGGAGATCAGCAAGAGTGACTAAAGGGGAAGTAAGTTCTGTATATATCTGTAAATATCAATAATAATTAAGCTTTAGATCTACAATATAGGTTTTTAAATGTTGTATAGGTGTGCTCTCGTTCTCTTCTATAGCCTATTGTACACTTTCATATTCATTGAGTATTTTCATGACATTATTAACCGTTGTGCAGTATATATTCCCGTGTCCGCTCTCTCTGTTTACCTGTTTCACCTCTTCAACACCATTTTGAACAAATGAACTCTCTGAGTCCTGAACTCCTCATACTCTTCATAATCAGTAATCTCCTCCATATGGAATCTCTTTTTGGCCTTCTTGAAGAACCGGATGTCTGCCTTTCTCCTCTTTCTGCTAGCCATCAAAATCACCGTCTCTCTTTGGGTTCCGTCAGCATTTACTGTAGCAGCATTAGATAAATCTACAAGTGTTTGTTCCAGGATATCAAACGCTTTCTCGTTGTAAACACAGTCAGCAGCTAACACAAGATCCACGTTTGACTGTGCAAAGGGAGGTAATGGCTCACCCCAACCAAGTGTGTCAGCACTCACTATCTCTTCCAATTTGTTCAAGGCAACATTCGTCTCCATGATAGGGATCAACTCCTCAAGGTCGGTGATGTGTATTTTGAAGTCGTCGCCGAAGAGTTCAGGCTGCTGTTCTCTCTTATGTTCCAAAAGGAGGCCAAGAGCCAGACCGGTGATACCTGTCCCACTGCCAATCTCTACAACTCTATGTATTTGAAGCACACCGTGCTTCTCCTTGAACTCACTGATGAGGAAATCCCAATTTCTCAACACATAAAGGGCAAGCAATTTCCCTGATATCCACAAGATTCCACCACAGCCAACTCTTCCTCCATCTTCATAGATCTGAAGGTGTCGTATGTCCTTTCCTTCTGGTGTAGCTATATCCAAGAGGGAATCAAGCGATGAAAGATCGAGTGATGAAGCTCCGGTGAGTGATTTGTGGGGAGCACGAATAGCCACCAGACCTTCACTGAAACCCGTCAGAAAGGAGTCGGCAGTTTCATCGTCAATTTTCGGTATGTCTGCTGGTAGAGAGTGTGGAAATATCGTGGTGATGTCATCCACTAGTGTGCTAATAGGCATATCTATTGATGTAGCCGTCATGATGTCCAAGTATATTCGTATGTAATTATATATATATATGATCCATGTCCGAAGTCTTTATTCAACAAAAACTAATAAATACTAAGGGTGAGTTAGAACAACTCCCCGATGGATATTGCTTATAATGCTTTCTATCTCTGTTCACTACGCACTAAGAAGGGATCTGGGGATGCAGGCAATGAAAAATAAATTTCCGAAAACGGCAGTCGCTAATGTACGATTTAATGTAGGGGACTAATGTATGGGACTAATGTAATGTGTAAGCAATGTAATGTATGTTCTAAACTTAATCTACTATGTGCATTTGAATATTTCTGTTTAATTATAAATTTTTGAAGGTCAGAGACTGGTAATGGAAAGTAACTTTTATCATTGAGCTGTGATTTTGTGAGATTTGTTTTCAAGGATTTGTGAACCAATTTGAATATTCTAATTTTCAATATTATGAGACTGAAATTTAAAATTGACCTAGAGGAAACTTATAGTTATTTATCAGCCTAGAAGTGATCAGTAATAGCACTGACAGAGCATTTGAAGGTATCATATCTTTATCTACAATAGAGCAGCCCGAGGGAAAATCCGATGGTAAATAGAACCGTCCTGACATACCAAAAAGCTTGGAAAAAGTTACTTTCTTTAAACCATTTTAACTCATTCATTACTGTATATATCCAAACATAAGGGGATAAATGAGTATACATCGAAATTGTCTAGACCAGCTTCTCATGACAGAGACCAGCTAGTGCAGTCATTCAACTATAAGAGAGTACACTGCAGTTGATATCCCAAAGCTGACACCCCAATATCCAGACTGAAAAAATCTCCTCTAATTTCCTGGATAGTTGTTTCCCCTTATAGTCTTCTCTCACTGCCTCACAAAATGCAATTTGCACCATCTTCTTCAAACCCTCACTCCATGAAATCATACTTAGTGGTGCTCCTTATGCTCACTATGGCCATGGCTATGAGAGTCCTCGAAGAACAACTTCTCGGCTACACAGTAGGCACCAAAGGCGCCCAACCCTATGAAGAAGCCTGGGAAAGCTCCTCTAAACCTGTTTGCTTTGCTGAAGGCTCCCTGGTATCTCCAGGTATCTCTAAATTAAGGGGGAATGAGTTAGTATAACGAACATGAAACGGTTAGAGAAGCGTCTTGGGACAGTAGGGGGGAATGACATAGTGACGAATGCCAGAAAGTGGCTAACTACTAAAAGGCACACATAATATGGTTGAGGGAGAGGGAGGGGAGATCATGCATGGGGCATCCTGCCCCCCCTGGTCTCCATGACTATCAATGTCCACCGACTTTACTACCATTTGAACTCCCAACATCTCAAATAATTATACTCACCTCTTCTTCCATGGGTCGTGTGTTAAGGCCATTGTATATGTTGTGAATGTGTGGAATGCTCAGTAATATACAGGACAGTCAAAAGCAAATTGACTTAACCTCTCCAAATGTCACTGATCTCTTCTAATGACCTCGTCTCAATGCGTCAACCTTTCAACTGTTCAACAACCCCTTTGCATATCTTGGTCTCTGCCTCTTGGTGCTTACCTGCTCTGCTTACTTAGTTGCCAATTGAGGTTGTTCATTGGGCAGAAAAGGCAATGAGCGTTGAAGTGCAGCGCTTAGCGTAGAAATTATGTAAGGCATTGCATTAGTTCATTTATTAGCTAAGCTCGTACATGAGAGAGGCAGGGAAATTATGCATATTTTTCACTAGGCGCACGCACTCCGTGACTGATTTAGTAAGGGAAGGCAATTCTTTATAATGGTGGTTTAATCGTTCTGTCACTCTCTCTTTATCTATAACAGTATATTTTAGTCCAGAAGGTTGTCAGTGAATATCTCACAGATAAGTGAGAACTTGGGATGGTGTGGTTTTAAAAGAAGCAAACCCAAGACAGAAAACGCAGGCTTGACACTGCACATTCGCGAGAGCAGAGACTAAAATACCATCTCTTAGATATAATTGTATCTCATCTTCAGCATTATTCAGAGAAATATTAATACGAAAGAAAGCAAAACTACCACTATTGAACTCATTGCGCCTTTGCATACGAAGATGTCCGAACAACCAATTCATACTCTTGCCACATCTGGCACTACTGATTTGCATACAGAAACCATCCAAGAGGTGATAATATCAAATGGCATAGAAGACAGCAGCATGGAAGCAGAGGCCTCATTATCAGAATCCGAGTCAGACACAGAGTCAGATTATGACTCGGAATCAGAATCGGAATCGGATACTGAAACTTCTTTGGCAGAAACCATCCTGAGCGATATAGCCAGAGGAACATACACATGCCTGGTTTGTACGGGAGAGATTGATGCTCATTCCAAAGTATGGTCCTGTGATAACTGTTACAGAGTATACGATTTGGACTGTGTTAACCGTTGGGCCACCAAATCTTCATCCACTTCTACAGACAGCACTTGGAGATGTCCTGCATGTAACCACAGCAAGACCGATATACCCAAGAACTACACATGTTGGTGTGGTAAGATCCTTAATCCACAGGCTAACACTTTCCAGCCACATAGCTGTGGACAGACGTGTAACGATAAGTTACCAAGATGTGTGCATGGATGCTCTTTTGAATGTCATCCTGGGCCACATATTCAAAAGTGTACCGCGTTGGGCCCTGTAATGGCATGTAACTGTGGCAGCGAGACCCAACAATTGCCCTGTGTGATCACTCCATATGAAGGTGGCTGGAGTTGTAATAAGATTTGTGGTGATATGATGCCATGCGGAGTTCATAGATGCCAAAGATCGTGCCATAGTGGCCCATGTGGAGAGTGTATTGTAGAGGTGGAAGGAATCTGTTACTGTGGTAAGCACCAGAGCAGCTTAGCTTGTAAAGATAGAAAAGCAAAGAGGAGTGAGGGGGTTGTTACTGTCAACAAGGAACAGAAAGAGGAAAAAGTTTCCAAAACCTGGGTGGGTGTATACGCTTGCCCTGATATCTGTGACACCACTCTTGACTGCGGGAATCATAAATGTACACAGAGTTGTCACCCATTGTCTCTGACGTCACATAAGTGTCCTATGAGTCCTGACTCAGTTACCACCTGTGCCTGTGGCAAGCTGCCAGTTGCAGCGAACACTCGTACTTCCTGTCTTGAACCAGTACCCACATGTGGAGAGATCTGTGGGAAAACCCTCTCCTGTGGTCACAAGTGTATTTGGCTGTGTCACGATGGTGAGTGTTCACCTTGCTATGAGGTCCTTGATGTCAGATGTCAGTGCACATATTCCCAATTCCTCGTGCCATGCAGATTCACGCAGAATGAGGAAAAGGCCAAGTGTAAGCACAAGTGTCAGGCTTTGCTTAATTGTAGAAGACACAAATGTACTAATGTCTGCTGCGAGTTTGAACCTGTGGCCATGCAAAGAGAGAGAGACAGAAAGAAGGAATTGCGTAGAGCTGGTTATTCAGCTTCAGCCTCTTCAGCCTCGGGCAATGAAGATGATATGACCATTGAAGCTGTGCATCTGTGCACCAAGGAATGTAGCAAATTATTGCCCTGTGGAAAGCATTACTGTCAGATGACATGTCACTTGGGGCCATGTAACCCATGCTTGGAATCTTCTTCTGAGGACCTCGTATGTAATTGTGGTTCTACCATTGTACCCGCCCCAGTGAGATGTGGTACTAAACTTCCGCCATGCCCCTCCCAATGTATCCGTCCTACAGCATGTGGCCATCCCCGTGAACACCATAATTGTCATGAAGATGATGTTCCTTGCCCTAAGTGTAATACTATTGTCTCTAAAGCTTGCAGGTGCGACAAGCGGATTGTCCTCAAAAACGTCAGATGCTCACAGGAGATTGTCACTTGCGGCCATGGTTGTGGTAAGCTGTTGCCATGTGGGGACCACAAATGTTCGAAAACATGCCATGTCCCAGGTGATTGTGAGGTGAAATGTAAGGTGATCTGTGGAAAACCCAGAGCTTGCGGACACGGCTGTAAGCAAACTTGCCACTCTCCTTCAAAGTGTAATGAGAGTATCCCTTGTAATGAGCCTGTTGTTCTGACCTGTAAATGTGGTCGGATCTCTAAGAAACTTCCTTGCAGTCTATCCGCAGAGGCTCTAAACAAAGGCGATTCAAAAATCGAACCGTCTTCGTTCCCTGCAGATGTCTCTTCATTTGGCTCTGACCAGCGTCATCTTGAATGTGATGCAGAATGTGCCAGAATCGAACGTAACAGAGTTCTTCTTCAAGCTCTCAGCCTTCGTCCAGTCACACCTATGGAGCCAACCGGAAATGAAACGCTCCTTTCCGATGGTTACATTGAGCAGTTGCTGCTGACCGAGAATCCTTATTCCCCTAACATTCTTGGAGTGTATGGCAAGCAGAAGAAGTGGTGCATCAGCATTGAAACAATTGTAAGGGACTTGGCAAGTGGTGATCTCAGCAGAGAAACCTACCATTTCCAGCCTATGAAGCAACCTCAAAGAGAATTCATCCGTGAATTGGCGGAAGTGTATGGGTTATACTCCGAGTCGCAAGACCCTGATCCTAGAAGGAGTGTATTCTTGAAAAGATTACCATCAACGAAGGTGGTTAGTGTGTCCCTTGAGGATGCCTACAATATAGCTGAGGTGTTGAAGCAGAGAGAGCGTAAGAAACAACTGCTTCGTAAGACGGAGAAGGGAGACGTCACACCTACTGAAGGCTCTTATTTCAATGCTATTCGCATAGGAGATGTATTTTTTGGGGTCACCAGAATCGAGTTGGAGAGAAAACTGAAGATGCTTGAGAAATCATTCCCCATTGTTTCTACTTGTAGCATCAAATGGATATCTGATTCAACATATGTTCTATACCCCGCCAATCACATGGCTGTTGCGCAAACCGTGGAGAATGAACTTGTTCTTCTTTCGAGAAAGCTAACTGGAATATTACAGGACTCCTCTTTGGCATTCAGTTGCAAATTATGTAAACTCGATGCCTCTGCGATGACTATCTACGAGGTCGAAAGCTCCACTAAGAGTGAAGACAACGATAGCAAGGAGAAGGTAATTGCTGAGCCCGTTGTTGTTAAACCTAAGAAGGTGTTGCCGGATGACTATTGGGTGTAGAATTGTTGGTAATAAGATAGATTATAGATTGTGTGTAAATGCCATTTATGCTATTATTTTAGAATCAAATGCCTTAATTTATTTTCTACGTACGACTACTATAATACATTCCAAAAGCCCTCTGCATCAATTTAAGATACTAAATTGAATCATGTAATTGCATCCATTCACCCTTATCATCAAGTATGCATTATGCATTTATCTTAAAATATATCAGGTAGATTGTCGAGACACTGCATGCATTATGCATGAATTAGTCTGAAAGATAAGCTTATTTTTCCCAACCAGTCCTAGCTTGCATAGCTGCTAGTCTATCGAATAACTTAATTACTTAATTACCTGCATATATCCTTGAGCCCTCCATGCGGAGTTGAAGCCTAAGCTCTATTCGAGCCAATGTACCTATGACTCTCAGTTTGTGAATGAAAACACCATCCAGAGCGATTGATCATTTTATTTGTGAAAATAGGTTAGAAAATTTATAGGTCTCTGAAGAATAAGAGAGATCAAATCAGGTGTTCGGCATCCAAACTATATGCTTGCACGTGACATCGGCGCCGGATCGGGCACGTCAGCTCTGAAAAGTTGGGCAAGAGTCATCGCAGGCTAGACAGCTGGATGGACATCAACCTACATGCAGGAGGAGGACTCAGGTGCAGTAGTGGTAAATGGTAGCATAGCAGATGGTATAGTTTGGCAATTGAGTGAAAAATATCCATAGTTCTTAGGCAAACGTCTTTCTGTAGATAGTATCCCACAGTTTTAAAGAAAAAATGCGTTTTCCAACTTCCTCTGCGAGAGCAGCTGTGCGCTGCTACTCCTCATCTGCTCCCAAGACTCTCAAAATTGGTAAGTACATACATATAGTAACCGAAATGAGGATGAATCTTTTCAGTGGGCATTATAGTTGTGGCGATTTGCTAACATACCTCTCTCTACTGTAGGCTTGATTCCAGGTGATGGTATTGGTCGTGAGGTCATCCCAGCTGGTCGTCAGGTGCTTGAGGCTCTTCCCTCTGAGTTCGGTCTCAAGTGGGAGTTCGTTGATCTGCTCGCTGGTTTCGAGCTGTTCAAGAAGACCGGAACTGCGCTTCCAGAGGAGACTGTTCAGACTCTCCAGCAGTCATGTGATGGTGCTCTCTTCGGTGCTGTATCTTCTCCAACCACCAAGGTTGATGGGTACTCCTCTCCTATCGTTGCTCTGAGAAAGAAGCTAGGTCTCTACGCCAATGTTCGTCCTGTCAAGTCTGTCCCGGGCATTGGTCGCCCTGTTGACATGGTTATTGTCAGAGAGAACACTGAGGATCTCTATATCAAGGAGGAGAGACTCTACGAGAAGGATGGCCAGAAGATTGCGGAGGCCATCAAGCGTATCTCCGAGAACGCCACTACCAACATTGGTAAGATGGCTCTGGAAATTGCTCTCCAGAGACAGGCGGTGAGAGTCCTTGGTGGGTTTTCTCTACATACTGCTCCTTCTCTGACCGTCACTCACAAGTCTAATGTTCTATCCGTTTCTGATGGTTTGTTCAGAGAGACTATCCGTAACCTCTACGATGCCAACCCAGAGAAGTACTCCAAGATTGATTACAAGGAGCAGATTGTTGACTCCATGGTGTACCGTATGTTCCGTGAGCCAGAAATCTTTGATGTGGTTGTTGCTCCTAACCTTTATGGTGACATTTTGTCCGACGGTGCTGCTGCTCTTGTCGGATCCCTTGGTGTTGTTCCATCTGCCAACGTTGGTGATTCGTTCGCTATTGGTGAGCCATGTCACGGAAGTGCTCCAGACATCGAGGGTAAGGGTATTTCCAACCCTATCGCTACTATCCGTTCCACTGCTTTGATGCTTGAGTTCATGGGTTACCCAGCTCCTGCTGCTAAGATCTACGAAGCTGTTGATGCCAACTTGAGTGAGAATGTTATCAAGACTCCAGATCTTGGTGGAAAGAGCACCACTCAGGAGGTTGTGGACGACATTCTCAAGAAGTTTTAAGTTTAGAATATTCCTATGCAAATATTTGTATATACGATAAATAGCATCTATAGAAAAGAATTGATTAGTTGACTTTTAAGAGGAGATTTATTCAATTAGTGTAAAGATGCTAGTCAAACCCTCCCCATTCCTCAGCTTCCTCTTCCTCTTCCTCTTCCTTTGCAAGTGGATTGACTTCCTCGCTATTATCACCTTCGGCTTGAGCTACTTGTGAATTGGTTCTCTCATTTGGTTTACCCTCCGAGCCTTCTAAAACCCTCTCGAAACTAACGGCAAAGAACCCAATACCACCATCAATTTTAGGCAGACTCCTAACACACCCACCGGCCAATCCTTCAGCGTTTTCAAACGAAGTGAACTCCTCTACGAAGCCCCTCCTGGGCCAGGCGGGAATCACATTCTCTCTCTTTGAAACTCTCCATCCCTGTTTCTGAACCTGAACATCTCTCAGCAGATCCACAACCACTCTCTCGTTTTCCTGAGCATGAATGGAACAGGTTGAGTACACCAATTTCGTAGCACTGGGGAAACTCATGGCGTGTTTCACAATAGTGTATTGGAAACTGGCTAATTTGGCCAACCTCGTTTCATCGTAGGTGTTCTCACCAGTACTGTCTTCCTCTTCGAATGCCCTTCCAAAGATACCACTACCAGAACAGGAAGGATCAACCACAAATCCAGTGATTTCAGGATAATCCATGGGGTTGGTGGAAGTGAAATCCCCCACCTGAACACTAATGCAACCCTTACCTCCTGCTTTCTCACACAGCTGTTTCAAGATCTTGGCTCTTCTGGGGTCTTTCTCAAATGCAATAATGGAATTAGGGGTATTTTTCAGGTAAGAAGCTAAATGGGTGGTTTTATTTCCTGGAGCTGCACACGAATCTATCACCTTATCTCCAGGAGATGGGTGGAGTATATGCGCAGGGAAGCACGATGCTCTGTCTTGAATAATTATCCTGCCCTTTAGGTATGCATCGGTAGAAGTGATCTTTGACATTGGGTGAACTCCAAAGAGATTTGGGATGTATTCATCATGGTAGATAGTGCCCTCGGAGATCTCTTCCAATGAGAACACCTGGTTCAAATGGGAGAACTCTTTCAGTACTGCTTCCTTCGTAGTTTCGATGAGGTTTGCCCTGAACCATCTGATAGGTGTATCGTCTTCTTCAATTAGCTCATCCAGACTTTTGACTTTCAGTTTGATCTTGAGTTTGGTATATTCTGCCTGTAAACGTACGCTGTGTCTCAGTATAGCCTCTTTGATCGGGTGTTTCCCACTTTGGATTCGACCTGATTTGGAGAGCAGTAGGTCATGTGTGAGCAATAGAGCTAATGGGAGACTGATCTTGAGCTTGTACTCCACCTCCAACACTTTGGCCTTTTTGATTATCTGTGTAAGGTACTGCTTATACTTCAAGGTTGAAGACACCAAAGCATACAAGTGTTTAGGGTTCGTAGATACTTTTTTGTACTTTGAAGCATCAAATATCCTATTTTGCAATGAGCCCTGCTTTGGGTTTGTAGCAATAAACTGCTCCGCTTCCTTATATAGACGCATTTTGTCTATCGATCTATAGACTTTGTCAGCAACCACCAGCTATACAGATCACCTACCTCTGGAGCTGCTTTCTCTCTCCTTTCTCATCTTTCCCTATTTCAATACAACACTTCAGCCGGGTACTGTCAACTTTTCACTTTAGATCCATCTCATCGTGTCGTACTGCATATGCATGAATTTTTTCTTGCACGGTAGAGTTACACTAGGGGGAAGCAGAGCGTGAGGCTTATCGAGAGGGGCTGGAGAGGAGCATGAGAGGGCTCTCATAATTGTAGGCAGTGATTTATTCCTAGACAGTAGGGAACTGGAGATGAAAATCAATTCTCACCCATGCTTGCTGAATATGTTGCAGTATTGCCAGCTGCGATTATTTAAATATTTAATGGGCTAGCTAATAAGAGTGGGCCGTCGTGTATTACAGCTGATGGAGTCGCAAGGCTGAAGGCATCGAAGGCGCACATAGGGCATGGAAGATTCCATTAGTAGACTCTAGTAGGCTGGTTGGCGAGCTTTGCACGGGTAGGCGGCAGGCCGTGAAGTAGGAGCAGAGGTGCCGTCCATGACAGAACAGGGAGGAGGAGAAATAAGGGCTTATGGATACCATGGGAACTGTACCCTTATCCTTCACCACGTTATCCTTATGCTGGAAGTGGCACTCCTGAGACTATGCTTAACGTAATAAATGGCCGTGTACGAACTCAGTGAGCTCCCAGCACTATCGTGAACGGTATCATGCCATCTAATAAGCTCTTCGCCTGATCTTCCCACCCCACGCTT
Source organism: Kuraishia hungarica (assembly GCA_030567555.1). Lineage (NCBI taxonomy): Eukaryota > Fungi > Ascomycota > Pichiomycetes > Pichiales > Pichiaceae > Kuraishia > Kuraishia hungarica. Next base: position 45,810 of record JAJLSL010000032.1, on the reverse strand, counting down.
GGCCCTCACCACGTTCCCCTTTCAGCTCTCTCCCCTTTCAGCTTTCTCCCCTTTCAGCTCCTCCCCTTGCATATTCTCATCTCCCTCCAGCCCCACCACGTAACTACCCCGGTACCCTTCGAACGGGCGTGCTTCTGCTAACCCTGCCGCTTTCCTACCGCTTCCCCCAAAGGGAAACAACCACCACACGTCAACTCCTCCACACGTTAGATAACCTAAGGAAATGCCAAGAGATATAACTTCCAAGCCGGTGGTGAGAACTACAAGTATCCAGCACAACATTGACAACGAGCACCAGGAGCAGAGTGAACGGTCTAACTATCCTTATTGTCTCTCGTTGAAGCAAAATCTCCGAGGAGAAGTGTTGAGAAGAAATCAGAATCGAGAAAACAGTGAGGGTTTATTCGAAACTGCCACAATAGATACAGGGTGTCTACATAGGAGCGACACATCGCGGTATATAATAGAGATTCACCAGGCAAGTCCGTGAATAACCAGAGAGCAAAGCACCCCCAGGAGAGAGACTCATTGGGCTTACGTTGTACACCCACGTCACTCATACCACCTGATTATTTACAATGGAAGAGCAAACCAAAGAAGGTGAAATTCAACCACCAACGGGGCTGGATGTAACTGATGTCCCCGGTGAAACGCCTGCACCTATGGATGTGGACCCCGCGACTTCTGTTGACCTCGTGAAATCTGCCGAGCCTGTGCCTGTGCCTGTGGCTCCAGTGAGCAGAAAGAGGGATATTTCTGAAATGGAAGAGTCAGATGAACAGAAGGTGGTGACACCTCCAACCACCATTCCCACCGCAGCTTCTACCACAACTTCCATTGATGCTTGCATCGCAGCCTCTTCCGTGAGTACTGACTCCCAACCAACAGAGTCCAAGGAGGAAGAGGAAGAGGTGAAGGAGACTCCAATCAAAGAAGAAACATCTATCAAAGAAGAGCCACCTATCAAAGTGGAACCAGCAGCTTCCAATGGTGATAGTCATTTGCCTACACCGGACATGAACTCCCATACCACCAACGGAACAGCCACTGCCGTAGTTACGGCTACTACTACTACTACTACCCCACTGCTGGATGTCAAACCTAAATCCACACACAAAGATATCATTGTTCCAGCTGCTCCTGCTCAATTGGTATACACCCCTTTGAAGACCGGTCTCTGTTATGATGTCCGTATGCGTTACCATGCCAAAATCTTCACATCCTACTTTGAATACATTGACCCTCACCCTGAAGACCCACGTAGGATCTACAGAATTTACAAGATCCTTGCTGAAAATGGGCTCATTACCGACCCAACCCTTTCAGGAGCAGACGACATAGGCAATTTAATGCAAAAGATCCCCGTTAGAGAGGCAACACGAGAAGAAATTCTCCAAGTCCACACAGCAGACCACCTCAAATTCATAGAAAGTACAACCACAATGACCAAAGAACAGTTGCTGGAGGAAACAGAGAGGGGAGACTCAGTTTATTTCAACCACGATAGTGTGCTGAGTGCCAAATTGTCATGTGGAGGCTCCATCGAGGCTTGTAAAGCAGTTGTAGTTGGTAAAGTGAAAAATGCCCTTGCTGTGGTGAGACCTCCTGGTCACCATGCTGAGCCAGATGCCCCAGGTGGGTTTTGTCTATTTTCCAACGTTGCCGTGGCTGCCAAGAACATTTTGCGTAATTACCCTGAATCTGTAAGGAAGATTGTCATTATTGACTGGGATGTTCACCACGGTAACGGTACTCAAAAGTCCTTTTATGATGATCCTCGTGTTTTGTACATCTCGTTACACCGTTATGAACAGGGAAGATATTATCCTGGAACCAAAGCTGGTGGGTTGGACCAATGTGGATCAGGAGAAGGTGAGGGGTTCAACGTGAATATTCCATGGCCTTCCCCTGGAGTGGGTGATGCCGATTATGTTTATGCATTTGAGAAGACTGTCATGCCCGTTTGTTATGAGTTCAACCCTGATTTGGTGATCATATCATCTGGATTTGATGCTGCTGATGGCGATATCATTGGTGGATGTCACGTGTCTCCTGCTGGATATGGCCATATGACCCATATGCTTAAGAGTCTGGCCAAGGGCAACCTATGTGTGGTTTTAGAAGGAGGTTATAGTCTTGATGCCATTGCCACATCCGCCCTTAGCGTTGCCAAAGTGCTTATTGGTGAACCTCCCGAAGAGCTCAAGACAACTGTGCCCAAACCAGAGACTGTTGAAGTCATCGATGACGTGATCAAAGTCCAATCACAGTACTGGAAGTCTTTGAGGCCAGGCTACCAGGGAGTTGATTTTTCTGTTCCCACTGCATTTGGAAGCATGGAGAAAATTGTTGCCAAAGCGGTCGACCCTACAATTGAGGAGCTTACTCCTAAAAACGCAAGACTACACGACGCTGTACGGTCCTACCAGGCCAGAGAACTCTTTGTCAACCATGGATTTATTAACCTTCCTCTGCTCAATGACCGTAAAATATCCTCCCCCTCTTTGGAGGAACAAATTGTGTGTTCTGGCGATATAATGAGTGCCAGCACCATCATCATTTCCATCCATGATCCAGCACAAGTATGGGCCAGAAGGGATCCCAAATCTGGAATAATCGACCCTGCTTCATCTCTGATTGTAGACCCAACTTTGAAGTTGGTCCAATGGGCCCTCGCTGAAAAGTATGGAATAATCGATATTAATGTGCCTATTGCCATTACAGGCTCCAGTGATGACCAGTACAATAACATCAACGTCTCCCAGGAGGTGTTGCTTTATGTCTGGGATAATTACATCCAATACTTCACCGGTGTCACCAAGGTGGTTCTGGTTGGATTTGGCGATTCCTACAATGGTGTTGTACATTTGTGTGGTCATAGAGACGTGCGGTCGTTGGTCAAAGCCTCTATCAACTTCCTCGATAAGGAGCAGTTGAGGGCAATTGTTTCTGCTATCGATGAGCCCATAACCGATTGGTTCTACAAGAACTCTTTGATCTTTACAGGCAAATCGCACTCTTGCTGGGGTGAAGGAAGTGATGGCCAGGTGAAACGGCCACGTAAAAAGTACGGTAGGGTGTTGAGGGCGGATACCGATGGGTTAAGGAGTATTGTGGATGAAAGGTTTGAAGAAGCAACTGAGTTTATATTAGATTCTATAGAGGATTATGACGACGAGAGTAGTGAGTAGGTAGTGGGTAGCAATAGAGAGATATTCGACGAGAGAGAGAGATTTGTGTTATATAACCATGCAATTGTATGTTGGGGCAGTGAGAAGAATGACAACCGTTTGGTTAACATGCTATGTTTTAATAAAAGTATTCACCCGAACCCACTATATGATGGTTATTCTGATGATTGAAATAATTATATACGAACAATTAAGAATGAAATTTAACGCTCCAATGTTATTATGAACTTCTATCACTGTGACTACCCTTTTCGTCACTTGTGTGTGAGGGCTCCAATGCTCCAATGCTCCGCAACACCCACACAGCTTAAGCATATACACTTTAATACTCTATATAGTTTATGAATATATTATACGTATACTTTATCTACACCGCACTCGGAAACCTCCTATGGAATTGCTTTTCCATTTCATCAACATCCATAAACTCACCTGAAATCTCGCTTGAATTACTAGGCCTTCTACCATTAGACAGTCTACCAGTATCAATACCCACAGCGTCTCCGCTGGTACCACCACTCCCACTAAGTCCACCAACCTTAACTTGAATCTCCTCTGTCTTTATACTAGTAGGACTAGACGACCTCGAAGAGAAATTGTCGAACTGTTTCTTAGTAGCAGGGGATTTAAGATAAGTGGGTTTCTTAGGCTTGGCAGGTGGTTTCGGTTTCTTCTTTCCCTCAGCACGGCTCTCCTCAGAGTATTGAGGAGAGGAGGCAAAATCAGACGAGGAAACAGTGGAGGGAGTGTCTAGGGTGTTGGAAGATCTGAATGGGGGTGGAGTAACCAGAGCCCGTCGCACTTGGGAAATGTTGAGCGCTGGATTGGTGATAGTATGATTGTCGCCTAGAGATGGTTTACCAGCACCAGTTGGCTTCAACAGCACCTCCTTACGGGAAACAGATGTTACCGATGGCGGGAGCATGCCAGAAGAGGAGGAAGGGGTTCTACCAGAGGTAGTAGTAACATCCTCCGCCTTGTCTTCGTTATACTTTCCATACCCTTGAGCAGTTCTTGCAGGTGGTGAACTCTTACGGTTAAGAAGAATCTGAACACGACGTTGAATCGAGGAGGTCCTATCTAATGGTGGGGGTTTGACAGGCTGGGAAGAGATTCCATCACCAGATCTATCACCAGAAGGTCTGGATGGCTTTGCTGGGGGGTGTTCATCATACTGATCACTACCACTACTAGAAGAAGAGAGGCTTTGTGATACCATTAGCCCGGAGATACCACTGGGGGTGATGACACCTGGGCCGGCCAGCTCAGTGGAAGCAAATCCAGAATTCCCAGAAATAGCCCTGCTACTTGCCGTGCGGTCCCTGCTAGTGTGGTCCCTCCCACCACCATTAGAAGAGCTATTACGAATCGCTGCACGGCCACTGGGTTGACGGCTAGTGGAATTACTACGATAACCGTCCCTATAGGATTCGCTAGTGACACCAGACCTACCCGACCTGCCACTACCACCCTCCTTATAGCTCTCTCTGCTTATATCACGATGTCCCTCTCTCTCTCTCTCCTTATTACCATTACCTCCAGTGAGCAAATGCTTAATGGAAGAAATGCTACTACGCTTATTATGCCCACCCCTGGACCCCTTTATACTATCACCGGTATCCTGTTTCCAACTACGCCCACTATCTTGTTTAGACAGGTCCCTCAAAAAGTCAACGTTGCTGTTGATATGGTTATGGGATCCAGGTGAGAGTTCTACTGTTTCTTCTTTGGAAATACCGGTAATGAACTGCTGAAGGGAGTTCATATCAAAGGGGGCGGCCTCTGCGGCTGATGCCCCACCAGGAGAGCCAAATTCGCTACTCTCGCTATTGTTGATGCCATTGAGTTTCTCAAACTCTTTTGCGCTCATGCTAAGAGGTCTTGGCTTGGAAGCCCCCTGGCCATGCCGTACTCTTCTCAATGGTTCAGGGTGATCTCCAGCACCAGAGGCACCCGGAGGCGTGAAAGTTCTATTTCCCCTCCCTGTTGGAGGCATCAAGTACCCCTCATCAGTTTGGGTATCTTCACTAACATAAAGGTTGATTGCACGGCTGTTACGGTCCAGGCTATTGATGGAAGAGCGTAATTGAGCCGCGGGCCCAGGTACTCCAGGTACTGTAGGCAGTGAACCTCCATCACGCTGTTTGCCATTCTTAACATTCTCTAAATACCCAGCAGCGATTGTGTTCACCTTGGATGTCCCATGTAATGACGAAACATCAGGCTGGGACTTGTTATGAGGTAATATTTTACCCTTTCCTATAGAGCCAAAGGCAGTGTCTCTTGAATTGGAGAACTTTTCGGATTTGTTACGATGAAGAGAATTAGCTGGGGCATGGGTGGAGCTTTCAGGCTCCTGTTCCATATCGGAAGTGGGGGCGGACTTAGCAGCAGCAAGGGGTTTACCAGGAGGAGGAACTAGTAGGTCCGAAGACGAGACATGGCCAGGATAATTATCAGAAACGGACAGTAATGCAGAGTTATTGGTTTGGGATCTACGACCAGGGAGTTTTGGTCTTATCTCGAGGTCAGTAGAAGCGTTAACAGCAGATGGTTTGACAGAAGGTTCGCCCACCTTGGGCTCGGCAGACTCAGGCTCGGGTGACTTCTTATAGAAATTACTAATTGGAACAGCAACCCCACGCATAGAACACACCTCCTCTAGCAACTGATAAACATTAGGACGCTGACGAGGGTTCACCAGCAATAACTTGTTGATGATGTTCTTTAGGCGAGGGGAATAGGTCGGCTGGGAAGGACACGCAAACCTCCCCTGGAGAATAGCAGCCTCACCACCTCCACCGTTGGCTGTCCCATTGATGGAGTTGTTTTCAAAAGGCGTAGTATAATAACAAAGTTTGTATAAGAAAATGCCCAACGCCCACATATCAGCCTTTTCATCTATGGGTTGACCCCGATACAGGTCAATCATCTCCGGCGATCTATACTGAGGAGTTGTGTGTCTCATTATGTCATCCTGTAAGATTTTAAACTCTTCAATATTGCGAGGCGGCCTTAGAGGTGGGGCAGCCGAGCCGAAATCACATAGCTTATATGTGCCATCGGCAGATATCAACACGTTTTCAATCTTGATATCCCTATGGATGAGCGGAGGGTCTAATGCATGCATATCGGCCACACCCTCGGCTATATCTGACATGATCTTCAAGATCTCATTCTCCTTCAGTTTATTCACAAGCCGGGTGTTCATAAAGTCAATGAGTCCATTACCCGAGCAGTACTCCATCAACACAAACACCTCATAGCCTACAGCCGAGGTCATTCTCGAGGCATGGGAATCAATATATGACACTATGTGGGTGTGTCCTTTTAATCGTTTCATAGCATCAACTTCAGCTCTAAGGTTATTTAAAACGATTTTATCGGGAACGGCAACCCTTTTAAGACATGCAACAGTAGAACCGTTCCAGGGAGGTGATATGTCAACTACATAAACATAAGCAAAGCCACCTAAACAAAAAAAATGGGTGTTAGTATATAATGAAAATGAGGTTCATTCTTTAAAAGCCTCTCTTTATGAGCCCCTCTTTAAAGGTTACTCAGTCAGAGACTTGGCAGCCTTCCTTCTCGTTTTACTCACCCTCTGATAAATATTTTTTAATCACTACATCGTGTGACCCAACGACAAGAGCAGTTCCTGGCGTATAAGCAGTCGGTGGGGGAACAGAAACCATTGTGTGGGGTGATAATGCGAGGATTAGTGTGTGTGTGTATGTGAGTGTGTGAGTGAGAATGACAATGATATGATTATATATTTGTTGATCTCAATTGATGTGTTAAAATACTATGATTTTATATAAGTTGATGCTCAATTGAAGTGTATATGTGTAGATGGTGTAGACCAATGTGATGAGTCAACAGTAATGGCGATGTGATGATTTGATGATCCACTATGCAACATGCAATTGATAATGGAGCACCTTGGTGTATGTCACAATGACTGCTTAATGAGTGAGTGCCCAGCTAACAGACAGTTGTGGAAACACTATGACAAGCGGTTATCACAGTTTCAGTTATCACTATAATCTATAATGCAATCCAAATGGTTCAACAGCCAGTGCCAACAACCAGGGATCAATTGGTTGAGGGATCGAGGGATCGAGGGATCGGCTCAATCGATGAATACAAGTCAGTACACAACGACACCGATGTGCGATCCAATGTGATATCCAATGTGATATCCAATGTAATATCCCACAAAATATATAGAGATATCTCCCCTTGTCAAACATACGCACTCAATTGAACTGTTTGGCCAACTATTAATTGGATAACTGAAAATCGGCTAGCTAATCAACCATCGAAACAATTGGCTGGCTGTTCATTCCAATCTCCAGCAATTCACCCATACAATTGACGTGCAACCTATGCAGTTCAGCCATACAACTTGGCCATACAATTCGCCCATACAATTCAGCCCCCACCGTTACCCCTATCGATCCCCCCCCCCGCCGCCTGCTGAATGCCCACTGAGCAGGCCGACCCCTTCTACGATCGGAGCGCTGCAGTGGCAGCCATTGTGACAGGCAGCTCCTATGCGGGCAGCTCCTGTGCAGTGAGGTGTGGTGCTGCTATTACGTAGGCGTGCAGCCTGGTCAGTGTACAGGCGAGGCGGTGTTCAGCCCGTGGGCTTTCGCCCTGGTGGCTGGCCTGTCACTGGTAGGCTTGGTAGGCGTGCTCAACCTGCGGACCGTTCTACGAAGAGGTCCACATGTAAGTAATGACAGCCTTCTGGGCGGAGCAGCGGGGGAGCCTGAGAAGGTGCCTTAGAGAACTTTCGTGTCCCTGTCTCTCTCCCTCTTTCTCCGTCTCTCTCTGGCTCTCTCTCTTTATTTTTACTGAGGGAGGATCTGGGATAGAAGGCTACTAGTAACGTGGTAGCTTACCGAACCACCTCTCTGTGATCATCTCCTCCTCCTCCTTCGGGCTGTTTACTGTAGAGGACTCACCCTGGAGGGTTGTCCTGTTGCCTGTGCTGCCCTGCTCTGCTACTGCATATCACGAAGGAAAGCCGCAGCACGAGCCCATCAACGTGAGGTTGACAGGCATATGCGGTAGATGTCCGAGGTGGTTGGTTTATCTACACGTATTCTCCGAGCTGGCTGCTTGAAACTTGTCCATTAAAAACTGAATAGTATATATCCAACTATAAGATTTCCCAATAATTCGTTCAAGGAGTTCAGTTCTTTCAATTGAAATTTTTTCTCTCTAACCAGGGAAGATCTATTGTATTATTAATTTCTAACATGTAACTAATTCCAAATATTTTAAATAAATCCAATAGAAAGTATTATCAGCAGAAAATCATTCTATAAATCTTGTCCAAATTACTTAGTATGGCTTATAACGCACACTCTTCTTATCCTTCTTATCCTTTTTGTCCTTCTTATGTTTCTTGTGCTTTTTATCTTTCTTATGCTTATGCTTCTTTTCTTTATCCTCCTCTACACCTTCCATCTGCTCATCTTGTTCAACATTCTCTGACTCGCCATTGAAGAAGTAGTTGGTTCCATTAATTGCAACAGGAGATTTCCACACCTTGAGATTGCCATCTTCTCCACCTGTATATATCATTCCACTCTCCTCATTATAGTAGACAGTACGTACAACCTCTTCTGAATGGCCCCGTGGTAACTCAATACCTTGTTTCATGTTCACCTTCTCTCTCACAGCATCAAATGGATACAGTTTAAGTGAACCCTTGGAGTTTGAACCACATGCTACAAAACCAGGGTATACATCCACAACGTACTCACAGTCCCAGGCCCCTCTAATATCACCAAAGTCATGTGGTTGCTGTGGCACAGTGAGCTCCTCGCTGGTGTCATTCAAATCGTGGATAGCAAATGTTTCCATGTGAGATAACGTCGATATTCTGTTTGAGGAAATGAAATTTGCAGAGTGAATGGATGCAAAGTTGATCACTTGGTGCTGTGCGTCGTCCTCATCTGCGATAGAAAGATTGTAGATATTGACATACCCATCAGTAGACCCAGACAGCATATAGTCTTTATTTGTGGGTTGGAATTGAATCTCAGTTATATCGTCATGGTGTGAATCCACAAATGAACGTATAGGAGAAGAAGTTCTCAGATCCCATAGGAAGAGCTCAGCATCTGACCCTTGCAGTTCAGTTCCAGCAGCCAACCTGGTACCATCACTACCAATGGATAAAAAAGGAGTTCCTCGAGCTAAATAATTGAAACAATCGTTAGAATAAAACATCTTCATAGAAAGGAGTATGGAAAGAATGCCAAATACTCACGACTTGAAAATTTCATGGTGGCTTTAGATGGAACACGCATGTCCCAAACAAATACACCATCCTCGCCACATGTTGCAACGATGTTTTCACGGTCAAGGTTTCTCATTCTGGCTACACTTCCATGGTGTGCTTGAACTGTGGTAATAGCACCACCACTGGTACGAGAAACGTCCAAGGGGAACAGTTTCAACGCTCCGTTAGAAAGGGAACTAGCCAATCCATGGTTCCTCAAGGGTGCGAGATCCAGAACCCAGTCTGAGCAGTCCCAAGTGGCTTGCAATAATGCGGTCATAGCGAACTGGATGTCTGGTGTGTGGAATGAAGTCAAGTGAGGAGAATTACAATACACGTTTTTTCCTATATAGAATCACAGCTAATAAGATCCCCTCTTCCTACTGTATCAGTTCCCGTACTAGTTCCTCTCCACACTGAAAAGAAAATATCAAGAATCTTTCACCTCATCTCGCCCAATTGGGAAATTTTGCATGCAGAGAGGGAAGCCTGGGCCTGCAGAAGGGCCATACAGAAGGGCCATACAGAAGGGCCAACGTATAAAGCTAAGCAACTACGTGGGGCAGGGCAGGGCAGGGAAGGGAATCACCACACCCACCCCAGTCTCAGTCCCAGTCTCCATGGTGAGCGGCCCCACTTCTATATACGAGGAGACTCAGCGATTTGAATAAATTACTCACCCTATATGAACAGAGAGTCATATTCATTTATAGGTCATTCGTGACTCCTTGGTACAACTGATCCGTGTTTACTGCCCTCCCCTCTGTCCTGTGCCCTCTGTCCTGTGCCCATTCGTCCTGCCCATTCGTCCTGACGTTCTTCCTGACGTTCTTCCTGCCCTGTCCCTTCCAGTGCCTACCAATTCCACAGTAACATCCTGCCCCTCCATAGTAGCGTAGCACTCTCGGTAGCGCTACCCGACCCATCTGTATGGTTAGTCGTGTCTATCCCACCAGGAGCCCCAGGAACCCTCAGAGCCCATCTGTTATGCACTGCACTGTTTCTGCACTGTTTCTGCACCGTTTCTACTTGGGAAATGTTTACTTATTTCTATCTAACGTAGATAGTGGAGGTGTTTGCTAACAGAGTAATAGATATTTACCACAGAGGATGAAGGCGGAGGTTCAACCATAAAGGACCATCGCTGATACACACAAAGAATAAGAATACGAGAGCTACAACCGGTTGTAGACATAGCACAGGTGGAATAACACTCACTCTTCAGGCTATTCCTATAGCTATTTTTCACATTAGAGTTCTCACAGCCTACAATATATAATCCCACAAAATGAGTAGCGTTTTTAAGAAATCCACACGTTTTGTACCAAGGGCAACGCAACGTAAGTCTGTTTCTGCGGCAGCCAGCCCTGCTTCTAAAGTAGCACCAGGTTCTACAGCCAAGTCCACAACAAAGGATCACACAACCACCGACTCCACCACTTCTATTTCAACTCCTCTGAATGGGGATGAGGCAGGAGCCCAGGGAGTCCAAGGAGGAGGCTCCCCCAATACAAATGCCCGCCAATCTTCTATAGCCAGGGATTCTGGAATAGCCGACTCGGACGAAGATTCCAGTGAAGATGAAGATGGGGATGATAACGACGACCTTAGGTCGTACGCCAGTTTCCGTAGGCCCAGCACCAAGATGTCTGTTGATGGTTCTGAATCAGCAGGTGTATCGGTGGGGGCCGGGTCTGTAGGGGGAGCAGGTGGCTCCATATCTTCTAGAAGGGTATCTACATCCACTAGTTATAGACCGCCTAGCTTTTCATTCTCGGGTAGTAAAGAAAGAGAGGCCATTCAAAGACAGAGGAGACTGTCATCCATGATCTCTGGTATAGGTAAACCACAGAATCTGGGTGTGGGCTCTGGATCTGGAAGTATTGGAGGTGGCAGTATTGGAGGTGGTGGTGGATCGGAGGCTGGTAGTAGACGAGCAAGTGTTACACCCGTACCTGGTGGAGGAATAATAGGAGATGAACAGCCGCCTCATATTATAGATGTTCCACTAAAGAGCAGCCGTTCTAGGCGTAGAGGAGGTTCAATAGCAGCTGCGCAAAGAGTTGGCAAGGGACCCAATTTGAAGGCGCCTTTCTCTAGTAAATCGGCTGGTGGTGTTGATAGTACCAGCGGGCCCGCTGTGGGTGATCAGGATATTGCGGTTGGACCCACGGACACCGTTGCTCCCGATGGTGGTATTATTTCGCCAGATGGAGGAGTTGTAATCGCAGAGCCTCCATTGAAACGGATCAGAAGAGTTACAATCGATGAGTCGGTAAGGGTGGGAGAGCCTGATGGTCGAGTTATGAGGTCTGTTTCACCGGGAACCACAGAAACTATAAACGCCATTGGTGGTGCAGTTGCTGCACCTTTATCGTTATCTTCTGGTAATGGTGTAGTTGACGAACTCAGCCGGAATAATGAAGTAATCATCACTCCTGAAGAACTTGAGGCCAAGTCCAAAGTGATTGTTCATCCTGTGACTCAGAAATTGATCAAGGTGAGTCTTGATGATTATAAGAACATGAACATGGTGGAGACGGTTAAAATCGACTCCATCAAGCAGATCTCCAAAGGGTTCGGAGTGGTGAACCATAAACTATTGGAAAACTTTGTAATTGATAGCACCAAAATGACCATGGCTGAATTGTGTAAACCATTGGTCCCCATTGGTAAAGTGTCTGATAATTATACCCAAGCGCAGAATGCGCAAAAGTCAAGAAGAGACGTTAGGGAGAGGAAAAGTGCCATTAGAAGAGAAGCTCGTGAACAGAGGAAGCCCATTTCATCGTTTGGATTAGATGGTGAAGAAGAGGAGGATCGAGAGGAGGATGGATATAGCGTGAACGATAACAATAACAATACCACTAACGGTAATAATAAAGCCGCCAGAGACTTGATGGATCTCAATAGATCAGAAGAGGATCTGACTGGGTCAGCTGGTGGGGCTGTTCAAGTCAAGCTAAAAGGACACACAATGGAGATTGAAGTTGATTCTCTTACCATTGATAGACATCAGCGTGATACACAGGAAGGGAGGAGTCTACAGGAGGAGAATCCGTTCCACAACCTGGTCACTTCAGCAACTTATGGAAAACAGAGGTATGCCGATAGATGGACAAATGACGAAACGTTCAACTTCTACAATGCGCTTTCGTCATGGGGAACAGACTTTGGCGTTATTTCTCAATTGTATCCTTATAGAACTAGACGGCAGATCAAGGCCAAGTTTGCAGCTGAAGAGAAGAAACACCCCCATATCGTGGAGTTGGCACTGAAGAGACGCCTTCCTCCTAATTTCGACCAGTATTGTCAAAGCACAGGACAGACCTTCAAGACATTGCCTGAATACAATCAGGAGCTGAAAGAGTTGAAGCTCAGACATGAGAAGGAGTTGAAGGAGATGAGAGAGAATAAAGAGAGGGCCAGCCAGGAGGATAAGGAGCAACAGAGGAGAAGAGAGATTGAAAGGAGGACGGGGACTAAGCAGATGTCGCGGTCAGAGAAGATTGAGGAGTTGAGAAAGAATCAAACTGTTATTGGTACAATTGAAAGGGTTGTAGAAATGGATGGATAGAGATAACTATCCGTGAAGTGGAACATGAACATCAACATCAACATGAACATGAACATGAACCTCAACATCTACAGAGATGGTAATGAACACAGCCGCTCAAACGTTGATGATTGATTCGGAGTGATGTTGCAGTCTGTTCCGTCAATGTAGTCTAGCGCATCCTCCATGCAGATGATGGAGATGTGGTTCCCCCTTCCCCCTTCCCCCTTCCCCTTCTCGTTGGTCGTGCAGATTGACGATTACAAGTGTTGAAGAAACGAAAAATGGTGTTTTGGTATTTTGGTATTTTACGTTTGGATTTTTTTAGAAACTCACGAACGTGTTGAAGTATTTATTACTTCTTCAGCGGAAGGAGTTGTGTATTATAGTACAACATAAATGATAAGTTGAATTTATTGGTTGGGTTATTGTGTACTTGGGGGAATAGTTAACTACCTAGGGTGATCGTTGTTATGTAGTTGGGAATTGATTATAAATAGGTGAATACATTACAAGGAGTTGATGAATTTAATACATGTTCAGTAACCGCTCCCTCCGCCCCCTCAACCGCTCCCCCGATATTTTCTTAATCCCCCTGTTCTTCTCAGCCCGTCGCCTCATCGCCTCCTCGTCCTCGTCCTCCCCTCCTCAAGGCACGGGACTAGCACGTTAGGAGATGCGATGAGGTGGAAGGGCCGTGTGTTTGCCGTGCGCTGGCCGCGCGTTCTAACCCTCTGGTTTAGAACGAGGAGTTCCCAGAGGAGTTCCCAGAGGAGAGTGAAGATAAAGACAGGGGGGTTGCGGAGTATATCCTTGTTAAATGAATGTCATAAGGCTAAGCTCAATATATTGCTGACCGAGAAGTCTTCCCGAATCTCTGTTCGCACGTTTCCAAACTCCACTTTACCCACTTGAGTGGCTTCCACCATTTGGTTCATTCCACCCTACTCCATCATATTAAGGGCCATCACATTAAGGGCCACCACATCAGCCCAACCAATGTCCAGCAGGAGATGCCAATTGTCCATAGTATCAAATGACACATACATAAAGGGTCAAAATCCTGACGTGCGGCATACCAATCAGCCGAAATCAACCAATACCAAGAAAAGAGATAAGACTATCATCGCTACAGCAGAGCAGACACCCAAGAGCTTCATCCAATTCACAATTAGCAATAGAGGTGAGGGTGCCAAAGATGGCACGTCCTACTCACACCTCTCGAGTGACCAGGCAACAGGAACACTCCGTAAACACAATGGCTCTACTATGGGAAAGACCACTACTATAAATAACAGAATCTCAGGACCAGATACCGATACCGATACCCCTCATGTTGATGATAGAGGACAGCTTGCTACCACACTGGTCATAGCCTCAGTAGTGTGTTTGATACCCATAGGGATCTATATCATCCAACATGTAATCGAGGAAAGGCTGCTAAATGGAGTATCCATATTACTATTCATTCCATATGTTTCAAGACTGTCTCATGAATGGCTCAGCTTATTGTCTGTATTATTATCTGTAGTTATTGATGGATGTCTCATAAACCATATATATTCATTGTATGATACTTATACAGAAGAGAGCCTTTTAATCATTAATGAGATTGGTCTTCAAATAGAAAGCAGAAGATTCAGGCGGCCCCTACTCTCGTGGATATTGGAAAGCATCGTGGATCGGAAAGATGATTCCAACGGCTTTAAAGTATCAAAATCGTCGAAAACGTTCATACCATTCGATGTAGTACAGGATGTAGTGATCAACGAGGGTTTCAAGGGCTTTGAAGTGATCTACTATATGGTTGTGATCATCACCGATCAATATGACGCACACCATTCTCCCAAGGGTACTCCACCAAAACACAGGTTAGTGGTTGTATTTCCAGAATTGTTGCCCAGAATTGGTTGTTTGGAGGAGGTTTATAGAAAGTCAAGGGATTACCTAAGGTGAGAGGTTCGCGGTTCGAAGTTCTCCATTCTGTGATTGTGTGTACTATATTACATAAGAAACTTAATTATTAATGTCTAGCATTCAATAAAATATTATGTTCTCTTACTTATCAAAATCCTATACACTGGAAAATGAGCTTTCGTGTAATTTCTGCTGCCTCACGATATGATTATCCATCATGCTCACCACATTATTCACCACCCTCCAGGGGCTCCTCTCTCTGGTAGCACTAAATGAACACCATCCCAGTTGATTTCCAATATCTCCTTCAACCAATGTGTCTTTGCGATATGTCCTGGAATCCCAATCCAAACACACTCGTAGCAATCTACCACCCTTCATCAAAAGTCTGATTTCATTCGCTTCAGTATTGTTCATGATAACCTTAGTCTCTTTCAACTGATTGGTCAGCCCATCGATATCCGAATTGCTTAAAGGGATATCAAACAACATCTCCACCTTATTCTCTGCGGAGATATACTTGAAAACTACCAAGACGCTATCAAATGTAAGGCAAATAACATCATGCTCAACAGACATGTTTCTAAACTCTCCGTAATTCCTCTCATTGATAGATTCAGTACACATTGACCCCACGGGACACGTATATATTATGCTCTTCAGTGAGGAAGAGTACTGCAGCTTGAGGGGTACAAGAAAGAGGGTATATCCATTAACCAGAATCACGAAGAAGTCGTATCCCAAACCAAAGTCGAGAATGATGGAGGGGCAGTTGTTTCCAATCAAAGCTTCCAATGGGACAAAACATGGTCTCATATCATTCTGATTCAGAATAGGTCTATAGGTCGAGGTGATACGTAAGCCATTCCTAAAGATGAGGAATCCTTGATCTCTCAAGTAAACGCAATGGTCGTACTTCTTGTTGATGACGATTTTGGTGTCAAGTAGCATATTTCTGACAACTTTAGAGTCGGAGGGACTCTCAGGGTCCTGACTTGTTGAACTGTTTGATGTTGTAGAAGCATCCTCAATATCTTCCATGCTGGCGTCGGGATCTTCTAGTTCCTCCCCGGCATAATGGAATGCCGAGCTAACAATATCAAACTTCATGCAAACAATAGGCGAGAGGATATTCTCATATGCATTTATCCAAATATCGAAGTTGTTATCAAGTAGTATAAAATAGGATCCTGTATTCACAAGATTAATGAAACAGCAGTTGTTCTGATTGTGAACGAAACGGAATTCCACTGATGAGCTGCCATTCGGAGACAAAGTCATTTGAGGGTATATAAATGATGGTGATGGCTGGGTTGTATGGGAATCTTCGTTGTGATGTTTCCGGATATTGATGTTATTACTGCAAGTGGACTCAAAACTCTTCTCAGAAAGCAGTATCACTGCATCACCATCAGGGCTCAGTCGGATTATACGGCCGGCGGAACCCTGAATATTGGTCTTGAAACCAGCTTCAATCTCTATAGGAGATATAGAAGGAAGGGAATGATCAACTATAACATATTTGGGAAGATCAATGACATTACCACTAGTTAGAAGTGGTACTTGCCTTAAGAGCTCCACAGAGACTACCTCCATGGACTGCCACCAATTGGATTGTGCTACATCGTTCCAGTATGTATTGTAGACGAACTCAGACACATCCAGTTCAGACGAGAAACATCTTCTGCCATACTTTTTGTGGAAAAGGTATTTGTGAGACGAACGCAACAGTTGTTCCAGCAACTTCATGGATGTGTTTGTGCTATCCTTCGCGGCCATTACAAGATTTTGAATATCACCGTGATCAAGGTAGTTACATACATGGAGCAGTAGCTCACCTGAAAGTCTATCCATAGTGATGTGTTGTTTCTCTTGCAATGATGAATCAGTTCAACCACTACTTGACCAGATTATCGCCATCCACCTGGTGACACAGGTGATACCGTCTCACCTATGGAACGATCCGATCTCTTTTCGAGTATCCTTTGGGATTATATATTGTCTGGTGTACTTCTTCCTGCATGCAGCAGCCAGAAAGGGCCCTTCCAGAATCACTATACCAAAAACAATATCTCCACAACACTGGTTGGCCGATGCTCCTTGGATCCCAAAGTGATGACCTTTCTTGTTATATTTCCTGTTTCAATTTCACAACCTTAACTATATCTCCTCAAGTGAGAAACACGACACAAAAAGAGGACAATGAGAACTTCTAACACTCGAAACAAAATCGTAAAAACCCCTGCAATGCCAGATTCATGTCAAAAAGCCGCTAACACCCTGCATGAAATGATGTAGGTGACGCTTGCTCGCTTGGGATCTGCCGAAGCTTATCAATAGCTCGCCCAAATTTGGTCAGTGTGCCGCTGCCCGGGTGCTGCACCTTGCGTATTACGGGGCTCGGTCCTATGGTGCGAGAAAGGCTATTAGATGGTGGGTGGTGGCCGTCGCCGGTAGCGTGCCGTGATGGAACAGGGGTAGCAATGTGAATGCACAAAGTCGACAGATGACGGTGCGGCTAGCTGGATTCCAGCGAGGGTGAACACCAGGATAAGATATAGTTAATATATATAAAATATAATAGATGCAGCCTCGAAACATGTGTCTCCAGAGTCTCATGCGGTAACCCATGCAAAATGTCAGCGTTCCACCACGATTACCCATTTCAAGTCGGTCAGCTTTCCTCATGCCACCAACAGGGTTGCATCTGCTATGCGGGATGAGGGTGGTTACTAGCGCCGTCTCCCTACGACTGCCGCCATGCATCGCAATGGGCTGGGCAGCTGGGGAGAAGGCTTGGGAGCTTGCCTTTCAGGCACACACGAAGCTGCAAGCGCTCGGCGCGGAAAAGCTGCCGGTAAAGGGGCCTGGGGCATGGATCATCTGGGCACAGCGGACGGCCAACGGCCAGCGAGCAGCGGCCAGATAGCCTGATGGAGTGACGGTGCATGGACATATGCACAGATGTCAATCACTTGGACTGGCGATAGTGCGGGGAGAAATGATTAGCACTATTATGTCCGCGAACGGATCCATTATATAATGTATTGACTACTAGATATCCATTTTGACTTTGTTCTATTGCTTGATCAATGCCGTAAAAGATCCAAGGCATTGGTGGGCTGAAGCCCATGTTGTATTAGCTCCTATGTAGGGTCGGCCAATAAACACGATAGGCTCTCGAGATAAACCACGGCGATATTTGATTCTCGGTCTTGGCATTAGAGAAATAGAGCAACCTAGGAATATAGTGAAGAAAGCGTCTATGGAATAGAAACTGTCTGGGAAGTGTCTAAGGGCATTCCTTTCAACGAGAGCACATATCTGTAATCCGTTCTTGAGCAGGCAAAATCTAACAGAATTATGTCTTATACGACGATATCTTATACGACGATGCCTTTCCTAATAATCCCAATCAGACTAACCTACGGCAAACAAGGGATAGACAGTTTGTCCCGGTGGGTAAGATGGATTGATCTAAGTCGGCATTAAATATAGAAAAAAAAGATTAATCCCACTATTTATTATAAATATCTAATTATAGCACCCCACACCAGTGTAGAATTGTTCCAAACTCTAAATTCACCTCCTGAGGCCCTCACATCCCGAAATATGGAGGACTGAATGCCTTGGTATCAACGGGCCTTACGGCATCCACCGCCGTTCCGTAACTGGTACCGAACAACAAGTCAATCAGTTCATTGTCCAGAACTTGCAGATTGCCGTTTGCATATTCCTGGTCAGCTCTCATTCCATCAACCTGTTCATCAAATGGCCGTGAGAAGTCCTGCAAGAACTGGGCCGAGTGCTCCTCTATTGGAACATTACTATAATCACCATTAGAAAGTCGCGAAACCACCCCTGCAGCCACATCCAAAGTTTTAAGTTGCACATCTCCATTCCAATTGTTATAGTTGTCGTACTGTTGAGACAGTTGTTGGCCGTCATTGGGTCCGGAGATATTAGCCGACTGAGCGGAGGCAGCAGCGAGCACCTGAAGGTCAGCACCACCACTAACACTGGGCTCTGGAACAACATACGTTGGATTTGGAGTCAACGGTACACCGTTAACTCCAACGGCACCATTTCCACTCATGCTGTAGAATCTGGAACCACTAGCTGGATCAGCCGAAGGGATGCTAGATCTAGAAATATGAGTATGAGCATGCAACTGATCTTGAGAAGGAGGTGCTCTACTCTTTGAGCTAGGTCCATTATTCCTTGATCTACTCGCTGCCGATGGAATGGTTCCGTTCACAGATGTCAAACCAGATTCTGTTCTGGATTCCAGCCCTTGGGCATAATGCTCAGAAGCACCAAACTGGGTGACTAAGATCTCGATAATACCTAGATCATGAAGAAGTGTTTCCACTATATCACTCATTCGCCTCATAGTTCCGTCGATCTTATCCAAATTACGCAATATGATGCCTCTGAACAAGTTGATGGCATGAAGGAGAGTATTGAAGTTGACCCCGTGTTCTTTATCCAAATAGTTGAGGTCAAGAACCTTACGAGACTTGGAGTTACCCTTGAGCATAATATATGCGAGCATTAGGACCATAATAGAATTGTACGAATAGAATATATCGTAATAAAGAGTTCCGTTGAACATCCCATTGTTATCTGTGAAAGTGAAGATCTCGGATGTTTTAAAAGCCGAATGGATACCATTCACTAGAATAATCAGGATGGGGTCATCGTTTTTAATGGTACAATTGTTACTGTTTGCTATGTATAAGAAGAAAGGCAGTGCTAATGATACATAATAATAGTTAAACTGTACTTGCAGTTTAGGCTTATACCTCTGGATTGGCAACGAACGGTAATTTCTCCATTCCTCGGGGAGTTCATCCCAGAATTTCATGAGGCTCTTCCTAACTGCCATTGAACGCTCAATATTAGCGAGCGAAAGGGATTCACCTTTGGCATTGAACTGTTTACGCGTTTCCAAGATCTGAGCTAGAATCTTGGTGAGGTTAACTGAATGGGTATAAAAGGTCTTAAATGCTTCATCTTCAATATCTGGCATGGTTGGTAGCTCAATATCAACATCATCATTGATTATGCTTGAAGAGCGGCCGAAGGAAGCAGACAAAAGCATCTCAGTCTTAAGCAAAGACCACCATATCCGCTTCATCTCCTCTACCGTTTCTGGTCTAAATTTAGATACAATGGCTTTACGGTGTAGGCCAAGACTAATGGCCTGTCTACATGAAAGCTCCATCAGGATCCAACCGCTTTCCCTCACCTTGATACTGGCAAGGTATACGGAGAATAAGTATATCAATCTAACACCGCTAATAGTGGGTGTCAACACAAAGTCCGCAAGGGAGAACTTTATTATATTAACAAATCTCTCGGTGACCTCGGCAGTCATTTCTACTTCACCGTTAGACTGTTCGGGGTCTGAGTATTGCTGGAATCTCCTACCTAGGATCCAAACTATATAGATGCAGCAGATTTCAGAGTTGGACAGCTTACAATTAGGCGGGGTGGGTGTTTCCGTAGAAGTCGGCGTACCTGAATCTGAACTATCGCTCATTTTAGAAGCTTTGGAGGGTTCGATGCTGGCGATTTCCTTCCAGAAATATTTGTACTTCTTGCGGAACTGAGGCTCACTAAACACAAAATAGTAAGGATGGATTTTGTCAAAGAACACATCGACATATATATCAGCCTCTGATCTATTGAGGAGATTAACCAAGGGGAACTTGGAAATACCAAGCATTTCTAGGTTCAAGAGGTGCGAGGGGTATACGTACACAGGTTCATTCTCCGAATTTATTGTATGTACAGCACTATCACGAAGATCCTGTGTAGATGTGGGAGGTTGTCTACTGAGAGATTTCTTTATTATGATATCGCATAATCCGTTCAATAGGGCGGCACTACCAGTGGAACCAATGTAATGGGTGTTACCACTTCTATCGATAATGAGTCTCTCTTTTCCGTAACCAGTACGTGACCTCATTTTGGCCAATGGGAGTAAATCATGTGGTATCCCAGTAGTCTTCGAAGTGATGTACCCAGACTTGGGTATTTCAGAGAGAGAAATAACCGGTGGTTCTTTGTGATGTAATGAAGTGATAGCGGTCGTAGGAGAAATACTGGGTATACTGCCCTTAGGAATAGAGTTTAAATTTGTAGTGGAAGGCTCTAATTTCGGCCTCTTAGGTTCATTTTCAATGCTCAGAGCTGGAGCAGCAGGCGGTGAGGCTGACATCTTAGCATCTGTAAGACCCTCAATATGGTCACCTGCCCCATCCGCGGTTGGCATCTCAAAGTTGAAGGATTGTCCCAATTCAATCAGTTCATCGATATTATTGATATCCTTATCGGGGAACAAACCACTCATAAGGGCAAGAAGACATTTATAATGCAGTCCAATATTCTCCACAGGGCCATAGAACCGTTTCTTACGGGGGATGGTGGTGGTGCATTCCACTCCGGCTTTGGCACATTGCACACACGGAGTGGAGTTATCGTATTTCAGTTCATCGCTTTGGACTCTTTTACATCCTGTCTTTCTTAATTTACATCTATCGCAGCTGAAGAGAGCCCTTTTTCGGCTCTCCATCGGCACAATACGGCGTCTAGCCGTGAGTCTCGATGACATATGGAGTGGAGTGGTGATGGTAGGTATTATTTGAGTTGAATTTGTATGATATCGGTTATTAAGGCTGTTTGGTAGTATTATGTATTATGTGTTATAGTAGTGGTTGTTGTGTTGTGCTGGTGTTTCTATTGTGGGAGCAGCGATGACACTGCTATATGGAGATGAAGAGTGTTTGGGAACCAGATAGTGAGTGCCACTCCTTTGAGTCTTTTGTGGAAAATTATTAATTCCCCAGCAAGCTGAACCTGATTTTGCTATGAATATATGGTACTTGGAGTACTATCTCCTTTGGAGTGGTACTTTGGCCCTGAAATTGGTGTTGAATCTGGTGCATGCAATGGCCCTTATACTGAGTGACCCCACAATTCTAGAGAGATGAGAAAGATTAGATGTACATGAATCGGTGGAGAGAAGAGTAAGGGAAATACCTGCCAGTGGATACTGCAACTGTTTTGCAGAGTAGCCTGTTTCCTAAGGAAATTCGTATATTTCTCTACACTTCTATATGTGTGTGCCAGTTGTATGACACTTGCTGGTATGTCTGAAGGTGCTTGCTGTGTGGTAGGCATGAGATCCGTACTTCTCCAGCACTATGGTTTGATTCCTAGAGTGTGAGACCGACAATATGAACCACACGGTAGAGAGAAACACAACTATATTCACCTCACTATTCAACTAGCCAGTTTGTTTACAAGACCTCACCTATGCCTACTCCGCTCAAAACCGTGTAACCTTGAATATTTATTTTTCCAGATCCTCTCCCTCTGCTGTGCTCCCTCTGCCTGCCTCCCCTTTAAGGTTTCCTCGCCTGATGCTCTTATGCACCGCACCTCCCCTTTGAACCTTCCCTTTGCATGCCCTCGTCCTATATTATATGCCGCAGGCTATCGAGCAGAGCAAGCCATGACATGCTGACGTGCCTTTTGCTTTACTATTACCGCACGGCCTGAAATGATGCCTGCAATAATGCCTGCTACCCCCACTCTCAGCCTGTAGGTCCCTCTCCACAGCTTCGGCTGTCCCGTTCGTCCTCTCTGGGTGTTGCTTATGGTCATTGAAGATGCGAGTATCAGATACCCCCGGGCTGACAGGATGGGTTACAGGATGGGTTGACAGGATAGGCAGGCTAAGTGGGTTAGAGTGAGGTGCACAGCTCAGTTCTCTCACTGGGTTACCTGAGGCAATCCAGCTTAGGCCATCTAGCGCAGACGCACGGTAGCCCCACGGTAGCCCTGCCCGCATAGCGTAGCCATTGACTGCCTTTCTAGCCTTTCTAGGGTATTTCATTACAGCCAAAGGCAATGGGTTCTGTTTATGTGTTTTCCCTTGCACTGTCCATGCATAATGGCAATGGTCCTTCCATTGAGAGGCTCCCTTGGGTTATCTTGGATTACGTTTTATGCGATGGGAATGGGAAAGGGTCCGGGGGGTGTGATCGGAGATGGGATTGTGCATTAGACGGCTGAAACTGCGCATACACCACCGGATCTGGGCGTTACTTTACCCGATAGTTGATAGGATATGTTTATTATACGTTGAGATCGTGCATGTTGACAAGGGGCAGCATTGATAATCAACAGAGCGTGGACGAAAAGGAAAAAAAGCCATATCTCTAAATCCCAGTCCGAGTCCGAGTCCAAGTCTCTGAGTTATCGTACTGTAGAGAAGAATCAAGCGAACGCCGGCGAAGGGCGAACTGCAAAGGGCGAAGGGCAAAGGGCAAACCTTCCACTTAACTGGTAATGGGCTGCAGCCCGAAGCATGAAGAACGAACGAAGGACATTACTACCTATCGCACTAGCACGAGTAATTACACTAACTCTAGCAGTACCTAAATAACAGAAATCCTCTCAGAAGTCCTCTCAGAAATCCTCTACAGCGATGACCCTAGCCCGCCAAACATGTAGTACGTTCAATTTGGCTTGGTCCGCTCTGGGTTGTCCACCTCCTCCCTCTCTCTCTCTGTTGCCTTCTCGTTGTAGCATGCGATAAGATGGCTATCTGACATCATCGCCTACCGAAACGGGAACGGGGCGCCAGGGGCAGAAGAGAGGCACCATACGCTCCGTGATCGATGACGATAATATAAATATTCAAATCTCTTTGGATAAGCAGTCATATGGTGGTATATCCTGGCTTATTGAACACATATAATTGATATTACTCAATTGATATCATTCACACGGTCATTTTCGCGTTCATTTCTTTGGTGCTATTGTTAGCATTGCACAATACCCCTTAGAAAAACCGTTGAGCTCCCCCGTTTGGACCGTTTGGACCGTTGCAACCTGCATAAATACGCGCTAAACGTTAATTCCCCACATTTTTCAGACAACTTCAATACGCATTAGCATAGCAACATATACTCCGGCGCATCACACTTAACCATACAACACCTTCGTCGCTGTCACACATATACAAAATGACAACAGGCGCCACGTTAAGCTCCTCTGTTATTAACCTCGTCAACACCATTGTTGGTGCTGGTATGCTGGCCATCCCCTATTCGATACGAACCGATGGTATCCTTCTAGGAGTGGCTATCATTTTCCTCTCCGGTGCTGCATCTGGCTATGGTCTGTACTTGCAAGCCCTCACGTCCAAGTTTGTGAAGCATGGAAACGCCAATTTCTTCACCGTTTGCTCCATAACCTACCCAACGTTGTCTGTTGTATTTGACTTGGCCATTGCCGTTCAATGTTTTGGTGTAGGGCTCTCATATATAGTGCTGACTGGTGACCTCATGCCGATCATTATACCTTTGCCAGCACTAGAAGGACACGAAAGACTATTTTGGATACTTCTCTCCACAGTATTCATCGTTCCTCTCTGTTTCTTGAAAAACCTGGACTCTTTGAAATATGCCTCCATTGTTGCCCTCACCGCCATAGCGTATATTGTGTTGGTGGTGTATTCCCATTTCTTTGTAGGGTTGACTCATAACTTTGAGAATGTCCCCAATAGAGGTGAAATATCCGTCTTCAAGCCCCAGGGTTTCAAGCCTATTTTTTCAACCTTCTCCATTATTGTGTTTGCCTACACTGGTCACCAGAACATGTACTCAATTATCAATGAGTTGGCAAAGCCGTCACTTAAGCGTATAACATCTATCATTGTGGTGTCCATCTTGCTGTCTGCTGTCCTGTTTCTGTCAGTTGGTCTTAGTGGATACCTCACTTATGGTAACACAATTGAGGGTAACATCATTCTGATATATGAAAACACATTTTCCACTTGGCTGGGTAGATTGCTACTTATCCTCATGGTGGTTTTGTCATTTCCATTGATGCTTCATCCATGTAGAATATCTGTAAACAACATTTTCTTCTGGATTCAAAGGAATCTGTTTAACAATGGGTATGCTAGCCTGCCTCCCTCTAAGGCCAATGGGAGTGTAGACAATCCCATTATTGCAGAGGTTTCTCCTTTATTGGAAACGCCAGCATCCGTGGATCTGGAAGCTGTTCTCATATCCAATTCTCATGGGTCGCAAACTATTGTAGGTGAAGAAGAAGAAGAAGAAGAAGGTGAAGGAGTCCAAGGTTCTGTTGCTGTTGAAGCTGCTCCTTTGAGCAATCGTAGGTTTATCATTTTGACCTCTTTTTTGCTCGTTGCTTCATATGCTATTGCTATATCATTGCACTCCTTTGAGCTGGTGCTCTCGTTAGTTGGAGCCACAGGCTCAACGGCAATCTCCTTCATTCTACCTGGTCTCTTTGGTTATAAGTTAATTGGATCTTCTGACCCGGTGGTGTTGAACACTTTGCAAACATATGGGGGAGAAGATTTCCACATACCTGTTTTCCACAGCCGTGTGGTGAAATATGTCTCTTTGACTCTTACAGTCTGGGGTATAGTCAGTATGTTTGTGTGTGTATATGCTTCACTCTACGTGAATAAGTAAGTGTGAATAAGTAAGTGACTGCCAGTTAGATAGAAGAAAATATGTTCTCCTTAAAACAAATTCTACATATAACTTGTTTACAATAATCAGGAGACTGAAATCATCTGGAAACAGCAGTTATCATGCCAATTTATTGGCGATTCTTTACAAACTATACCGCAGTAGTAAAAGGCTGATAAGTTTATAAATTATTAGTGATAATGATGAGATGATGTGCATAAAAAGAGAATAACAAGTGAAGCAGAAGACGAAGAAGACGATGGCCAAACACACACTAGCTGAAACTGTTTTAAATAATGTAAGTAATTAATGAAATATGTCAGATATATAACAAGATAAAATAGCCTAATCATCGAGCAACTCACCCCTCTTCACCCAATCAGTCACTCTCGTCATCACTCCTCACATCCTCTGCTCCATTGCCTGTAACGACCTTGATAGCAACCTTGGTAATCAGATACATCCAAATAATCGTCAAAACTTGAAGACCACCCAACAGCGCCAGGAAACAATTAATGGTGAAATCACTACAGCATTGGGTGGTGACGATGTTGGTGATTGGGTCGATAACCCCAACACAGGCAGTACACAAGAAGTACTTACCCCTAGTGCAGGCATGGTAAAATACATAGTTGTACACACCGTGGCGGAGAACCACCCAGGAAAGAAGGAATATGACAAACATCACATCGCAGAGGGTGGAGAACCCACTGTACTTGAGCATCTTGGCCAAGGACAGCATGATATCAACTACGTCCATCATCACGAGAATCAGGTGACCAATACGTGTCAGGTACCTGTCGTAAGAGCCTATCACCAGCAAACACGTTATAATATGGTGGGAGAACATTTGCAGATAATCCTTCCGTCTCTCCTCGAGGTTGAGCACCAAGATCTGCTGTAACCAACAGGCAATCTGTATCAAATAGTAGGACTTGAACAGAT
This sequence comes from Kuraishia hungarica, assembly GCA_030567555.1. NCBI lineage: Eukaryota > Fungi > Ascomycota > Pichiomycetes > Pichiales > Pichiaceae > Kuraishia > Kuraishia hungarica. Next base: position 19,380 of record JAJLSL010000032.1, on the reverse strand, counting down.
GGGTCATATGGTCATTGGGCCAGGTGGAGTACATCAGATCCAACTTCAAATAGTAGTCGGAATAGACATACAAGTAGGCACCATAAGAAAAGGAAGTGGTGTAATAGAAGAGAGACCAACCTTGTTCCTTGAACCTTTGGTGGGTCTTTGCGGATTTGACGCCGATCATCTTGGCCAACGCATTCAACACCCATTCCATCAGCACTGACCTAATGAGGGTCAAATTGACGATCCAAAATGCTACAAAATAGGCATCATCAGCGCCTATGTCGTATACCTCTGTTCCTGTATGACGGTACTGGAGCTGGGTGAACTTGACGGAGGTTTCATACAACGAAGGAATAAACCTAGAAGCCGAAAGAAGTGTCAATAACGAAGCACTAATAGAGATTTGGTTTCTTTCTATCCATCCCAATAGGGAACTATGGAGATTGATTGGAGATTGATCTTTATGGTGCTTTTTATGGTGGTGAAGATGAATGTCAGTGGATAGCGCTAGTTTCCCTGCCTGTTTGGGTTTAAGCTCCTCTTTTATAGCTTGGGGCAGGCAGGAGAGTGGTGATTGCCTCAATTTAACATGGCCATTGCTCCTGATAGAGGAAGATACTGCCGAATCGTCTGCTGTCATTGTGAGTGTGGAAACTTCTGTATGATTGTGGATATTATATTATGCCTTCTATATGAGTGAGCGTGGTGGGCAAGCGAGTTGCTGTAGTGTGGTAGTCAGTGACTGTAGTAGGTGATCCCAAAGAAGTGAGGCAAATATTTCGCGTAAAAACACTATTCGGTGCCTGTCCAACGGTGCCTGATGATGTTGAGCGATGTTCAACGATGTGCTCGCCAGGTCAATGCAACCTCACAGAATTTGCTGTACACTGAAACGGTGTGTGAAAATGTCAAACTGTCAGAGTATCAGAGTATCAAAGCGTCAAAGTATTTCTCAATGTCACTGAGTATCTGATTGTGTCACTGTACCACTGTGTCTGAGTCTGGGTCCGAGTCTGGGTCTGAGTCTAAGGCTGAGTGTGTGCCTCCCCTGGTATATCTCTCTATCTGAGTCGTCACTTATCCTCAAGCCCTCTTTACAGTTATCTATTTCAAACTCTCTTTTTCACCTATGTAACCGATATAACTCGTCGACGAGAGACCCACCAAGGACTCCCTGCGTGAATGAACGAATGGATGTGTCCCTTGGTAAATTTCCTCAGTAATCGTTCCTCACCAGATTTCCCTCGATAGATTTCGCTGAGTAAATTCCATAGTAAATTCTCCTGCCAAATTCCCATACTAATTTCCTCCATCGGGTCGGCATGAACACCTGTTTAGCTGCCGTTTGATTCTCCGACGTTTTGGCAGTACAGTGTGCGTTTACAGTGGGCGTGGCCCTGTGGCCTCTACGGTTGGCGTGGCCCTGTGGCCTCTACAGTTGGCGCTGCTTACACTAGGCGCTGCGCAGAGTGGACGCACTGTGGAACGGCGGGAGGACCTCTCTGCATATCGAATGATCTGACAAGATCGGCTGGCGTGCTGGCAGCCCTACAGCAAATTGGGGCTGTGGGGGGCAGTAAACAGGCTTGGTGGGAGGGATCACGGTGTGTTCACGGTGGCTCTACGAGTATTTGGATGAAGTGTTGAAGGAACTGTTCTGGGAAGTGTTGAGCAAGGTGTTCAAGGAGGTATTCAAAGAGCTGTTACAGGAACTGGTCCATGTTGAGTTCACCCGGAAAACACTACTGAAGAAAGAACACTTAATGTATCGTAGCTCCTCTGAAACACCTCTCTCACAAATTGTGCAGAATGTGGCTGTGAATGTAGCGGTAGGCACCATATGTGCATCGAGGGAAAATGTAATCTGCACCCGTTACACTCTTCATTGTAGTGTGATGCTCATAAATATCATTCCTTCGGTGAGTGATCTGCACCTCTCAGCTATGGATAGGAGAGTGAGATTATTATCTTGGTCTCCAGTGCCGCTTAATTACTCTGTGTCCTACTCTGTCCTTACGCTGTCCTCCTCTGTCCTTACGCTATCTTTCTTCTGTCCTTCTTTTGTTCTTCTGTGTTCACTCTCTGGTCTCTATCCTCACTCTGTGTTCCCTACCCACACAAACGACCTCTCTGTACTCTCTGTCCTCTCTGTCCTCTCTGTCCTCTCTGTCCTCTCTGTCCTCTCTGTCCTCTCTGTCCTCTCTGTCCTCTCTGTCCTCTCTGTCCTCGTTATTCTCCTTCTCTCTCCCCATTGGGCTACGAGACGCGTCCTCACTCTTTACGTGTCGATTAGCATAGCCCAAATAGCAGGCTTCAGGTCAGGTGGCAGGGCCGCATGCACAACTCACGTGGTATTGTGGGAGGAGAGTATGGTAAGGTGTTCATTATAATGAGAGGTGGGAGGAAGGATGAGAGAGGTGGGATGAGAGGGGAGAGGCAGAAGCGAAGGGAGGCAAATCAAGAGGGCATTGGAAATCAATATATTCATTTCAATGGAGTGAGTCTTTTTAGTGAATGTTTTGAGATACTGTAGTGGCGTGCCTGGCAGTATATCCATCTGATCATATATCTGAGACCATGCTGTAGTTGAGAGGCCTGTAGCTCCAGGCCCGCCTGGTGTTTCACGCACTCACCTGCATAATCTGCTATGGCTATGCACCTCAACTGGCTTCTTCCTGTCTTGACTAGTTGAATATTTCATTCACCTCCAACCAAGTGGATTGACAAAGAGAGCGAAAAATATACGGAGTGTATATATTTTATATTTTCCATATAGTTGTCTCTTTATTTATCATTTCTACACCATAATTTGAAATTATGCATGTGCTTTTCTATTATATTTTTCTAAATGTTTTGCGTTTTAAACCTGTAATTCTAACACTTATCTGTATTATTAATTAAAATTCTATAACTTAGCATCTTTGACAACAGTTTAACAATTCAATCTCTTACTTGCAAAAAAAGTATCATCTGTTCAATTGCTGTAATTTATACTCCTTAACTATTGAAAATTAACTTTTATTCAAGCTGATTCCTCGATATCCATGTAATTATTATACACATACTAATACCTCCAGTTCTAGAGATCCCAATCCTAGAGATCCCAGCCTCAGAAGTGTCAGCCCTAGAATATCCAGTGTCACAAATCTCAACCCTAGAGACCAAACCCTCTTACACCCCTCACACCCCTATCAACCCATTCCACTCATTGCTAACAAATACGAATGAATACGATTCTTTACGCTCACCTCGTCGTAATTATTCCATATCTCATACAATGTCAATATCTCCTGAACAGTCTCTATCACTTCATCGAGATCAACGTTGGAAACGGCGAGAAACTTGACAAAATTGTTAATACGAGCAGATTGTGTGGCCCCTCTTAGGTAACTACTGGTGTTGCTACCACTATTGGAGGGTTCCCCCCCCATGATGCTGCTGCTGCTCCCGCCCAGGAGAGCCATTGTGCTATGCAATCCACTAGCAGCTCTACTGTGACTGTGGATGGAATTAGCATTGGCCCCATTGCCACCACCAGAAGCACGGCCATTCAAACCATTCGGGTCCAAATGAGTCGCCGCCTGATCATAATCAAGCACTATGGTTACATACATACACCCCAGAGCAATGATGTGGGGTGCAAACAGCAGGTGGAGATCAGTCACATAAGTATCGTTCAACATGGACCAGCATGTTTGGAGTTCCTCATTTGTGAATGCAACACGGCTATCGGTTTCCCCCTTTAACACAGAGACAATCTGTGAAAATGAAGTATAAGGATGGTGGACGATCAAATAACAGTTGAGCTCTTCTAATAGGTAGAACTCAAACTCAGCCAGTTTGGTCAAGTCATTGGGGATAAACTCTGGCCAGCAGTTCCTTGCTTCAGATATTAGGTTTCTTATATGCTGAGGCCCCTCTTCAATCTTGGACGAGACATATATACATGTAGTCACCAACAGATAAACGTTCACTTCACGTAGGGATACCCTGGTTAGGAACCTGGTTAGGTACACCTCAGCCGTGGAAAGGATCACCTGTCTCAAGTTGAGCTTCCTTCCCAGCTTGACAATCAGGCCATGTAGATATATTCTCGTATTCATGTCATTTTTCAAATTCATCGAGGAGTCCATGTTCGAACCGGGAATGGGTAGCTTGGCCTCTATTCGTGATAGTGAGGTCCTGGTGGTGTTGAGCTCTTCTCTGGTGAGCTGCCATTCCAACCGATGGCTCGAGTTCCAATAATTCGCCGTCATATTGTCATTGGGGATACACAGTGGTTTTTTTCGAGTTAACGTAGGAACTGACAGTACGGTGTATGTCGATTGGGGAATAGCTGGATGGATACCGTTTATATGTGGGAAAGTGTGTGGGCCAGTCAGTCGGTTCAATTGGTCGGTTCAATTGGTCGGTTCAATTGGTCTGTTCAATCGATCTGTTCAATCGATCTGTTCAATCGGTCGGTTCGATTTATCTACAGTGAAATGCTCTCTACTATACTGCGCTGTACTGTACAGTTTAATCTCTATGGACCACGGGAGTTGGAGTTGGAGTGCATGCAATGGTCACCATATAATGAAATGTGACTCTGAGAATATAAATTAAAATAGAATGCTTGAATACCGACTTGGAAGGGTATATTTTACAATATTTCACTATCCCTTCTATCTCATTATTCCCTCCTCTCCACATAGTTCTCCACACAATTCTCCACACAGCTCTCCAGCTCTCCCAGCTCTCCACATCTCCCCTTCCCCATCCATACTAAATGGCCCTCCAATCCTTCCCCGAAGCCCTGGAAGGCCTTGGAAGGCCTTGGGAGGCATTGCGAAGCCCTATCCGTATCTTCCTGCACCTCACCTGCCTGAGCCCTGCCTAATCGTCTTGCCGTAGGAGGTGCCAGTAGGAGGTGCCAGTAGGAGGTGCCAGTAGGAGGTGCCAGTAGGAGGTGCCAGTAGGAGGTGCCAGTAGGAGGTGCCAGTAGGAGGTGCCAGTAGGAGGTGCCAGCAGGAGGTGCCAGCAGGGAATGTGGTATGAGGTGTAGTAGGATATGCCATAAGTCTCATAGGAGCCGTAGGAGAAGTACTGAATAATTGTGCAAGCAGAATCCATCAACCCATCAATCAACCCAACCAGTCGTACCTACCAAGCCTATCATGCCCTCCATGCCCTCCATGCCTGCTGTGTCACCCACCAAGACCCACTAGCAGTGTGGACCGCGCCAGCCCTTCTTGTACGGGCAACCTTTAATATACGTGCGCTGACCAAAGTGAAAAAAATTGCAGAACTTGCAGGACACGGCCAAACTTTCACCAAACTTTCACCACACCTCCACTGACCCTCACCACCATTTAAACACCTGTTTTCCACCCTTTCCAAGTCTTCCGCTTTTCTCATCTCTTTGCATTCATGGACAAAGAATTATCTATACGAGGCTAACAAAAGGAGAGAGTCTATTTATATTCTCTTTCATGATTATGCCTTGGGGAAAGTCTCCGGCCATCCAATGACGGAAACGTCAACAGGTCCATATAGCCTGTTTTTTTTTTGCAGAGTTGGAGGTGGCTTCACTTGATCGGGTTTCTCTCTTTATGAGAGTCATGGATGTGGGTGTGTGGATGGATGTATGATTGGTGTTGGTGTATCTTCTTTTCACAGTGATTTCTGATATATTGACCGTGAACGGGTGATAGAATAGAGCAGTTCGGAGAGGGAGAGGAGAGGTGATGGTTGTGTTGTGCCGTATTGAATTTAGTTAGTTGTTCAACACTTAAGGGGTTGCTTTCTAGTGGTTTGATGATTGTCTCTGACGAGGTTGTGTTGAATACGTTTTACTGTTTGGGAAGAAGTGTGTTTGTGTGTGATTTGTCCTATCCGTCGCTCCTCTTGAGCCTTGGTTCCGATCCCTCGGAGACGGTTGCTGGTATGATCACACATCATCTTCACCTTTCCATATCGCAGTTTAGTGTACAGTTACCTGCTTCTGACCGATCATCAGCTCGCGTTATAACGAAGGCTCACCTGTTGACGGCTGCCGTTCCATATAGTGAATGCTTCTGCATGTGCTTCTCTGTTCTCTGCTTCTCTCTCTTTATCATTCTGGTTAGTGTTCAAGATCTGCTGTTGGAGGTGCCCGCCTAATCATTCTGTGTCTTCCGCTTATGGCACCCCATCCACTTCCAATCGGGTGGTTTACTCTCAGCTCTTGCTTTTCTCCTGTCTCTTTGTCCTTGTCAGGACAGACAGTGTAATACAAAAGGTGTCAAACCCTTTCATTCGGCGTGGGATTACATGTTATGTGTATCCAAACGATAGTTATGATAATTTCTACAGCTGTGTAGAAACTCAATGGAGCTCACTTTGTCCCATGAATGCCCCCCCTCTCCATAGTCTGTTCTTCCTTTATCATTTGCATGGCGCGAAGCGGTTGTCCCATTCTGTTGATGGAACAACCACAACCACAACCACTGAATGATGAAGGCGCAGAAGCGCATTGTCAAAGATGCCAGGCTAAATCAAAGTACTCCTAATGTTTCTAATTCTTTTTCCTCTTTGGTGGATCTCTTTGGTGACTGTCATCGATGAGGTTGAGGTGTTGAGGCATTTAAGAATCGAAGTTGTGAATTGGTGAAGTGCCAAACTGCCTCATTGTTTTTACACGTTTGCTCATTACGCATTAGATTTCAGGTGTTGGGTTTAGTCAAACCAAACAGAAGAGAATTGATGAGTAATGGGTGATACGACTCCGATCATTCATACTATTGATGTGATTGAGATTAGCTATTTGTTCAGCATTTCATTTATTATTTGCTTGTTTACACTTTCTTTTTATCACCAACTCTTTTTATTGCTATTATTCTTTCCTTTTCTTGTATTGTGACGTTGCTCTTTTATGATGAGATATTAAGCAAACATAGAGTCAAGCTCGTAGTTCAAAAAGAACTGTGACGAGAGTTGCATTCGTTTCTGATTAGCACGCACAATATTGTTTTTTTGTTTTGTTTTCATTTTCTTCTTTGATTGTATTTCCTAGGGTCAACATCTCTTGATGATCCGATTGTTGATCTTATTGTTGATCCTATTTTTCAACCTAGAATAGGCCTATGAGTCTATGGGATTAGACAAACACTCAGCAAGAGGAATAAACAGATGATATATAGCCATAGACACTACACAATAAATGATCATTGAATCAATAATTTTACTATTACTTTGTAGGTGTGCCCTTTTCTGGTAATACCATTAATTGAGAAATAACTATCTATGTAGAGTGGATCATAACAACCGTCATCACAAGTTATCCAAAAACAGAGCAGGAGGTATAATAAAAGTACATATATAACGCCAAACCAAATTCGTCAAAGTAGATAAATCATACGAGGAAAGAGGGAGAAAAATAGAAAGAGAGGGGGCGGGGGGAAACTGAGAGCAAGATCAAGGGAGAAAGACCGAGAAATCATAACGGGATAATCAAAGAAAGAGAGCGAAAGAGAAAGGCAGACAGTCAAAGGAAGGGAGAGAAAGAGAAAGGCAGGGAGTCAAAGGAAGATAACGAAAAACGAAGGAGCAATCTGTAACGGGGAGCCCGTCAACCATACGAGAGAAACATTCAGTTGTAACTGTAGTTGACTGGAAAGGCAGATAGGTAGTCCTATGGTAAGAGGTAACCATAGGACAAAAGACAATAAGGCAGAAGGTACAGGTTCTAAAACACTAGACAAACAAAGGCATCAGTGGAAAAATAAATAATCACGCCGTTAAGAAGCGATAGACTGAGAAGTGACAGTATTGTCAGATATCTGCCAACACCTCCAACCTTGTGAGAGGGCAGTTCCAACCAGTGTGCAGTCCCAAGCAGTGAGTAATCCCAACCAACGAAAAGCTGACAATAGTCTCCTCTATGTTATCTCCAATGAGTTGTTAGATTACTTTCATCGGGATCATGCGACAACAACTCAAGGGAATACAATACAAGGACAAGGAAAACATTAATCCAGTTCCAGAACTGCCAAGGATGAACACTTGTATTATCGATACCAGAGAGGACATCACCGGTGATCCTGGAATTGACCCAGTTCCAGAAATGGTTCTCGTTATCGAGCTCATCATTATATTGGATCATGAGGTTTGTATAGACAGCAAGGATAATACAAGGAGAATAGAGGTAGAACAAACGCATGGTTGTGGATTGAGGAGCAACAGGGCGACGTGACATCAATGGTTGAGATGTGGCGGGTGGGGAGGTGTTTAGCCTTCTTGAGGGGGAGGCAGGAACAGAAAGAGGGGCTGCGGGGGCACCAGCAACACCGCCAGGGAGGGAAAGAGCAGAAGGAGTGGACGAGAGCCTTGCGGGAGAGCCAAGGCGGGAATTGCCGTTGTTGCCGCTGTTGCCATTGGCAAGTCCCGAAGATGCTTCATCCTCATTGGATGGTGACGCCCTTAAGCTGAATGGATCTGCCTTATCGTCCCTCTTATCATCTGAAGTTGAACTTGACGCAGAAGAGACTGGCGACCTGAGAGAGGCCGTAGATGGAGAAGGTGACACGCTCACAGGCGAACTGATTGGAGAGAAGGAGCTCTTATTCCTTATTGGCTGCAAGATAGGAATGATCTTTGTGGCAGCAAAGAACACACCAATCCTATAGGCCAAGTTCAATAGGATAGGAATGGTCAGATTGGCCACCGCCAGTTTCAGGAAATCCCATAATGACCCAAAGGATCTAGGGAAATTCTCGGTTATGAATTTAAACACAACATCCACGGCGATATCTCTAATTCTCAGCGCTATTTGAGCAATCTTCTCGGCAGTATCAGGAGTGACAAAGTCAGAGCTCGACACCTTGGCTACAAACGAGTCCCAGAAGGTTTGACGGGTGGCCAAGTCGTAGCCCGAAAACGATATGGCAACGGTGTTGATGAACTCTCTGTTCAAAGAGTTAGCCTGGTCGTTGATCTTTTTGAATTCAACCATGACGAACTTGATAAGACCGTTCAGGTTACGCTCAGACAGCTCCGGGAATATCTCATATACACACTTAACGACATACGCCAACATCAACGAGCTCTCCAAGGGTGATCCCTTGGTTGTATATATACCGAAAACGGCAACAAACCCAGTGAAGGTGAACACAGAACCCAACAACGAGGCTGAGATCAACCCTACGCTCTCCAAGTCCAGAGGGGCCACGTATATCCTGATCAAGAAATATAGCGAGGCAGATATTATACAGCTGGAAGTCATCAGATTGATGATCGACCAAGTATCTGACTTGTAACGAACAAGCCATTGAGACGTCTGGCCGATCGCTTGAATGGAGAGTAACGAACAGAACCCCTCTAGGATCGTAAACAGTGGTGTCGAGTTGATCAAGAAGATCTTCCAGGCCTTGACAATCACATCCCACCATAGCTTCTTGTACCAGGTGTCAGTGCTGATCGGTGAGCCATCATCGTTCTGGAACACAGATAAGAACAAGAACAAGAGACTCGGCAATAACAAGTGCTGTGAATAGTAGAAAAAGGATGACAATATCCTATGGTAATGTAGTACTCTGAACGTTGCCAATGAAAAGTACACCAGAAGCACAGTGATGGTGAAACTGAGACCACAGTTAACACCGCCAATCTCGAACGACAGCGGGACAGTCAGAATAACTAGAAACAGGTATATGGAGGCCAGTACTATTCGTATAATCTGCTTTATTCTCTCTGCCCGGGTGTGCTGTAATAATTGTTGTTGTTGTTGGTGATACTGCTGTTGTTGTTGATGTTTTATTACTGTATTTGAGTTGCTATGTGATCCATTATTATGTGATCCATTGTTGTGTGAACCATTATTATGGTTGGAAGAATGTCCGTCGCCATTACTAGTGGTGTTATTATTCTGCTGTGATTTTATTCTTGGTGATCCTTGACCAGTCCCCTGACCAGTCCCCTGACCAACACCACTGTGTGAATTTTGTGAACTGTGGTTGCCAGGAGATTTTGGTCTCGGTGATCCCACTTTATGATTGCCGTTCGACATTTAGTTTTGTGTGTCGGTATGTGAGTGTGGGTGTGTGTGTGGGTGGGGCTATGTGCACTTTTGTTGTCATAAATGAGGATATGCTAACAAGTTGTAGGTGATGGGGACCTTCTTTATAGCCAACTAGACAACTAGCCAAGTTCGATATCCGAATATGAACAACTGTTGAGCACAATAAGCTGTGTGGGTAATAATCCCTGGGTATGTGAGTAATGATCTGTGAATAATGGAATATGGGTAGTGGTATGTGGAGGAATGACCTTGTAGCTTTCGCTTTCCTCAATTCTTCGCTCAAGCCTTTTCTTTTCTTTTACTTCAGTCTTCAGTGTTGCACCTCTTCGATACGCAATTCAATCATGTAGTATGACAATTGAAACAAGCAGACAGACAACCGACAGCTAGCAACCAACAATCGTTTAATTGGGCAATGTGTCCCTTGACGCGTGTAATTTAGGAGCCGTAATTAAACAACTAACTATTCCTAACTAAGCTAACTATTCATAACTAAGCTAATTAAGCCAATTAGCTAAAATAACCTCGGCTTATCCTTGAGCCCCTCTTTCTCCGCTTATTTTCTTCCAGTTTGTCTCCCTGCAAAACAAATCTGCCTCGTGCAGGGTAAAACGTAGTGTGCGTGGAAGTGCGTGGGAGTGCGTGGTGTGGGAGGTGTGGGCGGTGTGAGTGTGGGAGGTGTGAGTGGGACGTGAGTAGGTGAGTCGTTTCCATTGTGTGGGTCGTCTGTGGGACTCTGCATGGCAGGAGAGTGTGGTAGGGGACTGGGAGAGTGTGGTGGGGGACTGGGAGAGTGTGGTAGGGGACTAGGAGTGTGTGGTAGGGGACTAGGAGTGTGTGGTAGGGGACTGGGGGGATTGTGGTAGGGGATAGCAGGTGGACCTCTGCATGGTGTAGGCCTAACATTCTGTGTGTTTGTGGATTAAACATGCATATTCCACTGTGTGATACACCAGGAGTAGACTACGAGGCTGAGACGTTGGTGTAATACCTCGTTATGTACATTACGACGGAGACCGGCCATATTGGACTGCAAGGGTTCAAGGAGCATAGTGAGTACTGGAGCAGAGAGAGTGGTTGTAGGAGCACAGGGATTATTGGAGCAGAGTGATTATTGGAGCATAGTGATTGATGATTAGGGTTGACTGTGGAATAGTGTACAGTGAGACAATACAGTAACTGACAGGGATGAAACACCCAGTGGACATACCCACTTAGTAGACCTACACACCCAGGTGTTTAATTCCCTCATCATACAATGTCTAAAATATATTGGTATGCAAGAAGAGCGGGGCATAACGCAGAAACCCTCAGGATACCTACGATTCACGGAAGGAAAGAGAAAGAGAGAAATAGGCAGACCTAAGGAATTAACAGCCTTATGGATAGGTACACAATGAGAATTAACCCCGAAACGGAAATATCCCCCAGTGCGTTCACCTGCTTGCTGCATTGAGTTTACCACAGTGCATTAGACCAAGAGGGCCCTGAAAGTAGTGTGCCTCCGAAAGGGCTATACAAAGAGAGAGTCTGGAGAGAGTATAGTGGAATTATATATATAGAGAGAGTGTAGTGAGGGTATCGAGAGAGTATCCTACAGAGAGAGTATCATATATGTGACCAAGATCCTGCTCATATAAGTCCCCTTCCCGTAACTCCTCTTCCCACCTTTCATCGATCTCCCTTAAGGTGCTACGAAATGTGGGGCAACAGGGCAGGGGAGCTTTCAGCACCAGGGCAGCGGAGCTTTCAGAATCAGGGCAGCCGTGTCCATAAATTGAGTATCGCACTTGCGATGAGGAAAAAGAATATTGAAAAAAATATATGCACGTCTGCACCTCACCGGTAAATTAGGCAGAGACTGAAAAATAGGTGCATCACATTGTGGGTACACAACTGTTATATAAGTGATAGCCATAACGGAGACACGGAAGCAAGGGGTGTTAGTATTTCAAGTGTTGCTTGCTTTTTTACACTCCCATTTCTTTACCATTTTATAGAATCTGCCAGCCATGCCTGCAAGTGTACATAGGCAAGAGAGGAGGAAGCGCATGAGGGATGATGGCAAGTCGAGCGGCCCCTTCAAGAGAACTAGTGACGATGTTGATGCTTCACGTGAGTCACATGCCTTGAAGAAGAACAAATTCGGACGAAAGGACAAAAGAACAGTAACCAGAACCACTAAGAGGGGTCCACCAGGTGGCACTCAACAGACTGACGCTGCCGCCACCGACGGAGTGCCGTCTGTCTACAACCAGCAAGATGAATCCGATTCAGAGGATGTTGATGACGAGAATGACCACGAGGGTAGCTCGTCCGGTTCCTCCATGGCCTACACTGCTTTGATAGCACTTCTAGGGAACAACACAGATGACGAACCAAAGGAGGCTAATCCAAAGAAGGCAATTGGCAAGGCAACCAATTCACAGATCTCAGATGAGGAAGAGCAGGATGCTGAAGAACACAACCAGTCCTCTGAAGGTGAACCAGAAGGAGATGAGGATAATATTGCAGGTATCGACTCAGATCTTGAGGATGATGTAGAGGAGGAAGACGAACATGTATTGGATATACAAGAAAACGAAGATCCTTCTGATGAAGAAGAGGCCGATGTTGTCGATCCATTTCTTCTCCATTTTGATGATTCTGATGATAAGGATCTCAAAATATCCTCATATGACAAGACCCTCAACAAGTCAGGTGCCAAAATCAACAAATTGCGTACCAAGAAATTGTTTGAGCAAGATGAGTTTGCCTACTTGAATTATTTACCAGATATTTACAACTCTGAAGAGCCAACTCCTATCACCATTGCATCTAACATAGATGCATTGAGCATAGAGAAGAAGCTGGCTAATCTTAAAGTAAAGTCAAAGGTTCTCAACGAGTTTCAGCACAAATTTGTAGATAGTAAGAAGAACAAGTGCACTGCTCTAGAAGAGTCCCTGCTCACTTCCATGTTCCAGTACCAGAATGTCAACATGCAGTACTTCAACAACGAGAGACTCGAAAAGAGATACCAAGACTTTTACCTTCTCCACAGTATCAACCATGTCCTTAAGACACGTGACCATATCCTTAAGAACAACCAGAAGAAACAGAAAGCCATGGAGAGTATCGAAAAGGGACTCCTTGCCCCTGAGAATGAGCCTGAATTCAGAGACCAGGGCTATACCCGTCCTAGTGTGCTTATTCTGTTGCCTACTAGAAACTCCGCATATGAACTTGTCACCAAATTGATCGAGCTCAGTGGTATGGAGTCTGTAGAGAACAAGAATAAGTTCACCAAACAGTTTTATGACTCGTTTGATGTTTCTAAAGTGAATTCCAAGTTGCCTCAAGATTTTGTCAAGTTTTTCAAAGGAAACTCCAACGATTTTTTTTGCTTGGGTATCAAATATACCCGGAAGACACTCAAACTGTACTCTTCGTTTGCCCAGGCCGATATTGTGATTGCTTCACCTATTGCATTGAAGGTATTGCTGGAGAATGAAAGAAACAGTAAGCGTAGTAGAAAGGGGGGTAAGAATGGCAGTAATCCTTTCACCCCCGATTTCCTCTCCTCTATAGAGATTACAGTTGTTGATAAAGCCCATGGCTTGCTAATGCAGAATTGGGACCATGTAAGCTCGATATTCTCAAACTACCTTAATAAGCCACCCAAGTCGTTTGGCTCTGGTGGTGATTCCTTGATCAAGTGTAACTTTTCCCGTATTAGAATGTGGGCCATCAATGACCAGTACCAATACTTCAACCAAGTTCTGTGTTTTGGCAAATATGGCACACCGGAGTTTAATAATCTGATCATTCGGAAGTCTAAGAACTTGGCTGGTTACTCTGTTTTCAAGCCGTTGGTTAAAGATGACGCTTCGATTATGACCCAGCAACAGAAGCAACTGGCCAAGAGTGGAGTTGTGAACCATAACGTTAGACTCAAACAGATCTTTGCTCGGTTCAACTCTGTAAGTCCAATGAGTGAGCCGGATGAGAGGTTTACCTTCTTTAAGAATGTGATTCTACCACAGTTACTGAATAAGGCATCATATCAGGATGGTACCGTCATCTATATTCCTTCCTATATGGATTATCTACGTGTAAAGAACTACCTTCAGAACGAGTCGAAGACCACGTTCCTAAGCATTGATGAGTATTCATCTCAGGGGGATCTGGATAGAAACCGTACGCTTTTTGACCAGAGGTCCAGGAGGAACCCCATTCTCCTATACACAGAGAGACTGCACTTCTACAAGAGGCTGCAGATCAAAGGTGTCAAGAACGTCATTTTCTATGGGCTTCCTACAGATCCAATCTTTTACTCTGAGGTTGTGAAATACATTATTAACAACAAGATGCGTATCAACCTCATCAATTCAGGCGCTATACCACATAAGGGGCCCGAGAAGGAGGACTTTGATATTAACCTCAGTATGGTGAGAGTGATGTATAGCAAGTTTGATATGTTGAAACTCGAGAAGGTTGTGGGTGTTGATAGGGCGAATTCGTTGCTGAATGGCTCCAATGAGCTCTATGAGTTTAGGTAGATATATAGATATATATATATAGAAATGCAGATTGACAATTGAATAGAAGCCAGTAGCTCAATTATGTTTATCCAGAGATAATGACATATCCTTCATCTCCGCCTACCTTTATATCCAGTTCATGTCCACCTACCTTTATATGCTGCTGAACATCATATAAACCACCTATCAAATTATCATATTATCATATTATCATTACTTATTTGTGTATATCAACTCCTCACTTGGTTGAGAGCTACAATTATACAACAAATAGATATATAAGGACTCAATCTCTCACCGATTCTGGCACATTTCCAAAACACCCCTAGCACTCCAGTCTTATTCTTATCCAGAATGGTGGGCCATGCCGCGTGGATATAGGCCGATGTACATACGAGCAGCAACAGCACCTGTAGAAGTGATGTGAAGTTGAACAATGCGGACTATATGGAGGTGTTAGTATGATATATATGAAGAAAGGCATGATATTCCTGTGGCCAGTGTGATATTCCATCGCTTAGTGTGATCGGCTCCAAGGGCCAAAGGCTCCATAGTATGATGCACATTACGCTGGCGGATGAGAATGGATATTCACAACATGTGCCCCGTGAATAATCACCAAAAATATATCTATACTCACCATTCTTGTATTTATTTGTTGAATAGAGCAAGTATCTTTGATTTCCTTGAGTGGATGTTGTGTGTGTGTATGGGAGATGCTCCGCTTCCAGGTGCAATGTCTCTCAATAGTATTCTGTTGAGATATAATAATGAAGCTGAAGGGGCAGGTGAACAGGATTGTGATCTGTGAAAATATTGAATTGTGTAGTTAGTGGGGGCGATCGGTTTCTTATAGAGGTATTCAAACACAATCAACAAGTGATAGATGTTATATTATGTACTGAATATGAAGATCCATCTATAATACATTTCGAAGTACTTCCGTCGCTCATAGGTTTTAAACCAGCTATCGACTCCACCCATTATGGTTCAGCAGTACACCACAGGGCATCGCGTCTGTAAGGGAGCTCTGCTCCCCTAGTTAGGAGGAAGGTTGGCTAGGAGGGAAGGTGGGCGAGGAGGGAAGGTGCTCTGGAAGGGGAGGTGGGCTGGAAGGGGAGGAGGAATCCAGGGAAGAGAGTAAGGCAGGCGGCATGGTATGAGAGACAGACAAGCTGTAATGCGGATAGAATCGTCTGAAGGTGGGGTGGCCACACTACGATGGGAGGTGGGCTGTATACTCTAGGATGTTATGACAACCATAGACTGAGCAGTGTGAATAGTATGGTGATTGTAATCTGGTCTGTATCTCAGAAATGGCAATGTAAGGGTGGTGAATACAGCAGGCACAGTCTGGCAGGATGTTTTGTATGGTTAGGTAGTCTGTAGAGGTGGTTAGAAAGCCAGGCGGCGGGTAGGGATTGGGGCAGTGAGTAAAGGCTGGCACTCATCAACCTGGCAGCGAGTAGGGCAGCAGATCAGCGCTCAGTATGGCCCATGGCAATGGGTTCCCTGTACCACACTAAGGACCAGAATGATGTTAGACTGCTGGGCAGGCTGGGCAGGCTGGGCGCGGGCACGCCTGGGGCCTAATGAGATGGTGGGAGGAGTAACGAATGGAGGAGTGTCAATTAATATACTGTTAAGAATATATGCCAAGATATATAAAAATCGAGATGAACATTATGAAGTGATTACAATTACATATTATTATAAAAATAAAACTACAACATTGACCAAGTGCAACTCCCCATTGACTCAACCATCCGAGTGTCATACCATACATTGTACTGCGCTTAGACTATACCGTCTGCTCTACGGTCATTCAATCAAGGGCACACACATACCGAAACCAATCATTCAACCATCCCACCACCTCATCCCAAGCTGTCTAAATCCATTCATATTCAACCCCTTCATACAACCCCTTTATACAACATCTTGCTTATGATCATGCAAGTATAACATACAATTATTTCCATACATAGATTGAGTTTCTTATGCGAATAGGCCATCCCAGTGGTCGTTTCCCATCAACACACAACACTTGGAACGCTAACCAGATTTCACGGTATAATTCCACTTTAAGGCAAATCGACTTGGAACAACTGTGCCCAGACTATAGGCGTACACAATAATAATATCCCTTACAACATCCCCACCATGGAGGAAGAAGTGTTTGAGTTTGACGAGCAGCTGAGGGATGCTTCTAGAAGAGCATCACGGGAGGCAATAATACCGAACGATAATCTCAGTGCGGGTGACGGGGACATTCGAAATAGCCCGTTTACAACCACCGCGGGTCATAACCCACTAACCGTAAACGATATAAGTAATCATCCAACTAATGGTACCAGCACTATAACGACCGCCGCCGCCGCCGCCGCCGCCACCGCTGCAACTGGCGGGGCATTGGTAAAACCCAAGACTATAGGCGGGAATGCAGTGTTTTCGAATTCTCTTTCAAACGCTGCGTCACCCACCTTTTTCAGTACCTCTGCCAATTCCCTTTCCCAGAGTATATCTCGTATGGCTCTTGAAACCGGTAGGGCCAGCCACACAGATACAAAGGAGATCTTCTCCCATACAAACAACGATATAGATGGTCCAGATGATGAATTGGCTGAAATCTTAGACATACAGGGAGCAGATCGAGGTTTGGATTTATTTGATGAACTTAAACACATTGCCTCTTCTCAGAAGGCTCAGGTGGAATTGGAGACGAAGATGATGCAGGAAAAGGTGGACAGGATACAGGGGGGTGCAGTTGATGGATACGAATACGATACGATATATGAGGGGGGCAATTCCATACTAATACGAGCAAGTAAACTTAACGGTACACTCGAGAAGACAGTGCAGGAGCCTAATGCTTCTCAACTGGATGGTGCCCAACTGGTTGACACCCCATTGAATGGCATCCCACTGGAAGACGATAACCTCAGTGAAGGCGATTTCTTGGATGTTAATTATAGAGCTAAGAAATCGGAAGGCATCACTTTTTCTCCTCCTAGCGGAAGACCCCATGGCTCTCTCACCCCTCCTGAAAACTTCTCTCCTGTCTGTGGTGAGATTTACCGTTCCTCTTTCCCTAGGCCTGAAAACTTTGAATTTCTGTGCCAGTTCAAGCTGAAATCCATAATATGTCTCATCCCTGAAGAATATCCTAGTGAAAATGTCGACTTTCTGGAACAGAACGGTATTAGATTCTTCCAGATCGGTATGTCTGGTAATAAAGAGCCATTTGTCAAGATTAAGCCTGCTATGTTAACGGATGCTCTTAAGATTGTTCTCAACCCTGAGAACCATCCCATTCTGATCCACTGCAATAGGGGTAAACACAGGACAGGATGTTTGGTTGGTTGTGTGAGGAAGTTACAAAAATGGTCATTATCGATGATTTTTGATGAGTATAGGAAATTCTCGTATCCTAAGGAGAGACCGTTGGATCAACAGTTTATAGAGATGTATGACGATACGGAGATAGATAAGCTAGCAATATCCCAGAGATGGTTGCCACTCAGGTGGTGATGAAATATAGAACGTGTATATTATATAATTTTATTCATTGTGTCAGATATTCCACTATTCATTATGTGTTGATTATGCATTGGCCATGGGACTCACGACTTATGTGAGTTAACTACCTGATGGGTACTATTGTAGTACTATTGTCAATAATGATCATCTATCGTTTGGCGGTCTCATCTCTATGGGTGGGTCTCATCACTATGTGGGTGGGGGATCTCAGAGGCAACCTGGTTGTCAAATACCGTGATTCGTTCTCAAATACTGTCATTATGTGCATACAATTTCTCCAATTAGACTGCGTAGACTACATCGACTATAACTCATAAATCATTCATATATTACTTGGACCCAGCAGCTGTTCAGTGCTCAGGCCAGAAGAACCTACGCCCATATAAAACACCATTAAACAATGCCTGACCAACCAATACTTTTGGCCACAACTTGAAACTCCAAATGGCACTCTTACTATTAACAATACAATATAATAAACTCCATGTGCTCACAAACCCCGAGCCATTAATCAGATCGTGATCATGGATCATAAACCCACCCAATGCCATAGCGGATCCGAACAGATAGCAGGATGTGGCGGTAGGGGAAGGTCTCAGTGCTCTCGCACCATGGGATCTGAATGAGGAAAATGACGAGGAAGAAACAGGAACCGCAACATTCGGGTTTCCTCTCAATAATGGAGTGCCCAGTAAAGAGCCAGAAAATACAACTGCGGGGTATGGTGTAGCAGATGCCTCATAGGCATAGTCAATGTATGATTTGGGGATGACAGGGCCCGACATTTGATTGAGAGAGATAATAGTGTGTGGCTGTGTCTGAGTGTGTGGGTTTGTGAGTTTACGGGTAGAGGGTAATTGATATATAGAATATTTGAAACTGACCCCTATTGATGTCTAGAATAAACTGCCATTGAATATAATTGAGACTGATTTCAGTGGTTGTTGCTATTACATGTGGAGCACTAGGAAAGATTCGCCTGCGTAGTAGGAACCTGCCATGGCACTGCAGCTTATGCAGGGTACACAGGAGACCAACAGCGCAACACCTCACCAAGGGCAATCCAGATGAAACTTGGTAGCCCAATGAAGGACATCCACCAACAATAAAAAAATACAAGTAGAGACTACAGGTATAGAAAAGTTGATTAATTTAATTTGAACATAGTATTCCCCACCTAATATACACTATAATTAAAATGATTAATTATAAAAGCAACAAAAGATCAACCCGTTTAGGATCTCTCACCTCTGAGTCTTCTAGCGAGCTGGATGTCCTTCTTCTGGATGGTAA